>JABFOV010000473.1:0-37872 GCA_022817685.1 Aradophagus sp. ZL-2020 | reverse complement strand
TACTAGAGATTTAAGACTTATATATAGATTTATTTTTATATATATATATAGATATATATATATAGATTTAATTTATATATATATATATATATATATATATATATATATGAATATATATTTTATGATTTTTCAGAAAGATATATAACGTTTAGAGAAAGCAGCGAACGATCGTAATAATGTCTAACGTAATAAAGTTAATTTTTTTTATATAAGGTATGTTTTTAATAACGGAATTTTACAGATGCAAATACGAATTCGCATGGAAAAAATAATTGCTGGCAAAAGTCTGTATTATGACGCATGCCAAAGTAATGCCATACTCTTGTCAATTATCTGGCTCGCGAATACAGTCCAGACTTTTGCCAGATTAATACTAGACCAGTTGGCAATATTGTTTTCTACCCGAGTGACATTATCAAATTATTTTCAATTGACTTTCAAAATGCAGAAATTAACACGCCTTAATCTTCCTCTTCGCGAATTCCAATTTTCTGTTCGAAAGTCTTTTACTCTAAAATTGAGCGTCTTGCAAAGCCCATTTACCGTAATAATTGCATACATCGTGTATCGCTACTATAATTTTGTAAAAAGAATGAAAAAAGAAAAAAAAAAGAAGGAAACCTTTGTCAGCAAAATTACGCAGAGAAAGTTAAATTTAGGAATAAATTTCGTGAAAGACAATCCATCAAACGTGAGTTCCATAAGACGAGCGTGAACGATCTTAAATTGCAATACTCGCGAGGTTGTTTACGCATAAATTTATAGCAACGACGTCGAGTATTGTCATAAATCGCAAAATCAGAATCAAGCCTTACACTTTAAATTACATTAAAGTCGCGTGCTTTCCGTACGAATGATTAAAATTAATCGTATAATATTACTTGGCAATCATAAAAATTATACTGTCTCGTTAAATTTCAAGATGCATCATAAAACCATATTATTACGCGTTGCACAAGCACAATTTGTGTGACTGAAAATCTTATCGATTGAAATATTTCCTTCTGACGAAAGAGAATTAATCGCGGCGTTTGAGCCGCGCAATTATTCTTACTTCCCATCAAACGGCGCATTTTGTTCTATTCACCTGCAATTTTAATTTCTCTCTCACAATATTTTGTCGGCGAATGGAAAACAGACGAACGGCTCCGCGGCACTTTCGAGTCGCCCCGGTGTCTTATGAATATAATGTCGTCATGATTCCACACTTGATTGCGAAAGCGCGCGGCGCAACGCCGTACCTATAGAACAATGCTGGCCGCCATAGTTATTTTTACCCATCGTGCGCGTACGTTTTGCACACACGCGCATCGGAGAAAGACGAGGGAAATAAATGCACCATAATCCGACGTCAGTCATTTATTTACTCGCCATCAATTGCGACTTAAGTTTATCAATAGCTGACGAAGCGTAATTCATAAACTTGGACTTTCCACACAATCGACTGTAAATTCATTTTCTCGCGTAGGAAACGCATTTCTGTGACTTTAGTGCCACGGGAATTATAAAAGTTCGCCTGTGAAATGTGTACCCGCGAACGGGCAGACCATTACTTACGGTCAGAGCTAATAAAGCAGCATTGCATTTTCGATGATTTTCAATTGTCGGGCAAACGTCCTTTTCTTTTTCGCCAACTTTTATCCGCCGAAATGAATTATGCAACGTAATAAGTTAGCAATTTCTTTTTCACCGGGAATTCGACGTTACGACGTATTGCAACAGCAGATTCTATACTGATTTTCTCGTTCTTTCGTAGAGTTTCTCGCGAATGGCAATTAATTAGAAATTCAAAATCGAAGATAACATTGGCGGTATTTATTTATTGTCGGGTGTTGCGCAACGAGGTATTAATGCACGGATTATCGTCGGGAGAATTGACGAGGATCCTCAGTGCCATTATATCATTTTTCCATCATTACCGATCCGGCTTTATCTTAATATGACGCTGTTGGCACGGATAAAGGAACTTAATTGCCACAAAGGAATCTTAATTGTTCGGCTTAGAATTAACGGGTAATTTATTTGTATCGCGTAATTGCCGATTCGCGGTGTAAGTTATTGATATGAATCGGCAACAAGCGGCAGTAACTTGACATCGAAATTTACGACCCGCAATCGGATTAATGTTTTCTTTTTTTCGTCTTTGATTTTCGTTTCAATTGACTCGTTGGGGGCGGTGGCGCACTGTTCTCACAATTTGTCCACTCAGATTTCGCAACCTGATATTCGTAAATCCCCATTCCAGGCTTAAATTGCAATGTGCCAGTTAGTAACCACGCAACTGATGTATCGGTAGAGCAAATGATTATTTATTACGAAGCGATATCTTAATTCGCGGACGGATTTTGGGCCGCGCCAAATCTAATTGAGGTAAATGAACTGTGGAACAAAGCAACAATTTTCGTCTCGCGTCACGCTTTGGCGAGTCCGGCTATGTGCAACGTAACCGTCGAATCCACGTGTGGCTCATTATGCAATGAATCGCACGTTAGTTGCGCCGTTAGCCGAGCGTGTAAAAAGCACCGATTTCTGAGTTGTAAGCCATTTGACACCAAAAAATCGGTTCAATGTCTCGCCGCATATTGTAATTTACAATTAGCGGTAGCAAGAGAGCGTCGATTACGAGTGTGTGGTGATAGAATTTTCGCAGCGTGACTTCGCGTTCTTTTGATTGGAATCCAGTTACGTGATCAATAATTCCATTTCATTTTTGCCGGTTTAATATCTTTGATTCGTTTCTATCAGTTTTGTGCTGAAAAATTGAGCAATATTGAGAAATGGAGGTGATAAAAAAGATAAAATGTGATAAAACTTACGATACATCACGCAGGTTAAACTTATATTTCATTCAAAATCGTAAATTTCACGGTATATAATTATTTATTAAGAATTCCCGTTGATTCTTAAGAATTCACTTTCGTAAGTTAGAATTACATTTTCGTAATTCAGATATATAATTTTGTAAGAGTTACTATATGAATTACTTGTTAATTAACCATTAAATCTCACGGTTCAAGGCATGTATCTTGACACGTGGAAAAATGTTTCGTGTCAATTTAAATAATGTCAACGATACAACCCGAACTTATGTTGCTCCTATGAATAAAATTCCTTTGTGTAGCACAGGAATTTCTTGTGCCTCCATCGAGAATTGTTTTAACAATGATAATCCAAGAACGCCATTTCTGTGTCTGACACAGAAATTGTGTACGTTGCCATATCTGTAAATTACCGATCCCCAAATCCAATTACAACGATTTTTTTCTGTGCGCACTTCTTTACTGAAAATATACTTTTATGACCTTCTGACTTCTTCAATAAACATTTATTCAGTACCTCATATAAGTTCACGTGAGCTCAATATTTAATCCTCGTACAACATTTTTTCGTTCAAGACAGGCAAAGGATCGTGTAAGTTGAAAGGTTGTCTTTCTTTTTTTCCCCTGACAAAAAACGGACACGCGGGATTTTGAAAACGCGCCGCACTCCTCAATGAAAAGGTAGCGTTACGTACAAGCCGTGAATCAGACTCATAAATCCCCGGTGCTCTTTAATCCGGATGCTCTGGCATTCTGAAACGAAGCACTACGGGGTGCATAACCGCACGTGACTACTCATTCGGCGTGTTCGCGATCTGTGTCAACGACACGTGACAATCTGCTGCTATAAACGAGTGGAGCTTAACAACGCCGTGCATCTCGTTGCTTGTACGTTGATCTTTTTCATAGGCAAGAACCCTCGTGTCTAGACTAGAATCACGAGGGATACTGCGCTAATTGATCGAGCTTGTCCGAGAGGTGATTGCACGTGGTATCAGAATGCCGCGATATCTAGAAGGAGAATAATGAAGATGCGCCGACGAGCAGGCAGTCGGCCACTGGCTGGTCAGATGCCGGCCATGAAGGAATGTTCGAAGAATAAGTCTCTCTGCGTTCCACTATATTCTTGATCTGCTACACTTGTTCTTTCTGTCATTTCCTTTCTTTTTCTTTTAATTTATTCATGAATGGCGATCTAACAAAGTCAACAAAACAACAATAGATAGCTTGAAGCAAGTGTATTGCATTGTGGAGGAACTGAAGAAATTGAATAGAAGAGAATGGGTGTACATAAAGTTTTGTGTATAGTATATTCATGAATTTGAATTAAGTTACATTACTAAGAACAAAAGAAAGAGAAATAAAGGAGAAAACAGTTAGCACAATAGCAAACAAATATTATGAAATAAATTGACTTTCTAAAGTATATCCACACTGTTAATAAAAATGTACCAGTGTATAATCTTAAGCAGATCGGGAGTCTCTGTCAGTGACATAGAAGTAACATCTTTTCGAACACTCAACTCAAACATTCCATTAATAAATTTCTACACTATAGCGTGTGCAAGAAGTTTGCAACGTTTATTTGCAACGAATTTTTAATAAAGTATCATTTTGTCCATCGACAATCAAAATCAGAACTTGAATTTTTATCAGCGCGATATAAAATGAATGAATTTTTTCATTTCAAACAATCGACTTTTGTGATATTCTATAAATCCTATTAAAAGATTAAAACCTTACGCGTGCGCGTCATGTTTCTTGAATCGTACCCGGTGTGTAAAATCGAAAAGGAAGAATAGCCGAGCCGTAAACAAGTGATTTAAATGCATAATTGAAAGCGAAAAGTGCATCAATTTTACTTTTGAACTCTTGATTTTGGAGAACGTGCATATTTCCGTGTCAGTTTGAATCTTTTGTAGGTGTGCCTTGCAGGCAAACATATTTATGAGGCTGGAATTGGTAATCCTCAAAAGTACGAAACAAGTTTTAGAACCAGGTTACCCACATTCGGTGCGCGCCTGCCGCTAAACCCGAACGCCCCCTTGCATTCCACGCAGTACCTCCGCACAGCGAAACTTTTGCAAATACTGAGTAAGCGTGAAAATTTTTTATCACTTCGCAAGTGATAATATCTTTGCGCCTTGTCACTGCCATTGTACGGTGTGATATATTATTGCGCAATTAAAAAAAATTCCTTATTGAATTTGCGTGAAAAATTTTACTTTCTTTTTCAGACGTTTTTGCGTTAAAACGTACACACATCGTTACGCAAACCTCAACCAATCGCAGATTGAAATCAAAATTATATTCTTTCGATCAGAATCGCGTTAATCAAATATTTCCAATCAAAACAAGCATCTCCCATCATAATTAAATTACAACGACATTCATCTACGAGTTTGATATTCAATGAAAAAACGAACGATTTCAGAAAGCTTAGCACGTTGTGAAATTCATTGTCTCACATACAGTACATGATGAAAAAAACCGCGAAAGAATTTATGAAAGCCAATTGAATATTTTTATTAACGTTAATCTATAAAAACTGACTAAAATGTGTGACAGTTGAAAATTAATTAATTTCATCTAAGCTGAATGCAATCGCTGAATTGAAACAGCAACGAAAATATTTTGAAAGATTGCAAGTTTTGATGCCGCGATACCGGTACAATTATATGCTGTAAAAATGCATAATCTGGTTATTCGAGGACATAATTCATACGAGCGAAATAGTCTGCGACAAAAGGCGATCACACCGCTTTTCAATCGCGGCATAAACGTCGAGTATCTGTATCGTGCGCTCGGCCCTTGCATGATAAATAACGCCAATGAGAGTTATATAAAACTCAAAGTTGAATTCGCGATGCATCAACATCACTTTGCATTTGAGTTCCCACACAATGGCTGCGGCTCCGTATGAATAACAAATTCGCCGCCACGCCCCTTAAAATCAGAGGATTCCACGAAGCTCAGGGAACGAAAATAACAGCGGACAAGCGGCCAAGTTTGTCCCATCAGGATGTACGATTCACTGAGACCTAATACCTACGTTTCGCTACAAATTACGATGCGCATCGTCCAACAGCCACCTACTCCACTCTGCGATGTCCCTTGTCTGATTTTCACTGCAGTTACCCCCCTACCGTCTCTTACATACCTGGCAACAAAGCTTCATCTTCTTTTCGTCATTTATTCACGAATTTTTTATTAGCATTGATATTTTCATAAATCTCGAAAAATGAACGGTATATTTTTTGATTGAAGAGAATGTTTAGTAATTATTTTCAATACAATATATGATGTTATAATGTTTGGATAATAGAATTGAGTTTTAAACGCATAAAGAAGATGTTTTATTTATACCTGAAGAACTAGTTGTGTCGGACTCACACGGAGAAAAAAAATGCCATTGGGGAATGTTAAAACGACAAGATATCAACCCAGATCTAATTTTAAAATGTTCTTGATTTAAGAATGTTGAAAAACGAATATTCGTTCTTGAATCGAGAACTTTTTGAGGATAGATCAAGATCGAAGTATTTTTGTTTCAACGTTCGGTCTTATATATTAAATCTGTTCTTGATCCGATGACATTGTTTTGTTTTTAATTTGTAAATAAAATGTTTAATTATTTTGGTCAACGCTGATGTTAATGTTGCTATTCTTGTTATATTATAATAACTGAAAAGTTTTGTTAAATTTTTGTGTTGATTATTATTTTCTGTAGTGTTTTTTTACTTGTTGATATAAATGAAAATTAGATCTTGTATTTGATTTTTAATTTAATGGTAATTTTTCTTTGACTATTATATACGTATTTTTTATTTTTAATTGCTTTAGGTATGAAAATTGAATCCTTTTAAACTGTTCAGTGTAATGAAAATGTATACGACTAATAGTGACGCCAGACTTTTACCGTTATACTCGGTGATCGTTCATTGACGTTGAAGTTGTTCAACGTACAACTTGTCAAACATTCACTTTTGTTGATATTATAATCGGTTTATAAATCAATTGAAGAGATGTAACGAGATTTGATTTCAGAATAAAAACATTAAATAAAACGAACAAAACTATAATTGAAACATTTTTGACATCTGCTAACATTAATTATTCTACACAGCTTTCTAAGCAGTCGTTTTAATTAAAAAATTTGCATATTTATAACAGACTATTTCTTGTCGTGACCAATCGTTAAAAAACTCTCTATATATAAATGTAGTGGATATTTTTGCATTAAATAATGTTTTAATAATCAAAATCGAACATCTATCATTATTATACATTCATATTCATTCAACAATTGAAAATTAATTAGAACTATTTTGAACTTTAAAGAGTGCGTCATAAATTACGAAAGTACATCAACAATTCGTTCTGCCGTATTTTTCCTGATGCACGAGAAAAAAAATTAGAAAGTATCTTCAAATTTTAATTAAGAAGCCCCATTTATTTTCAGTGTCACAACAAAAAGATTAATAAGAGTGGAAATTCAGTCGAACGTCGACAATGATAATTATTGAAACTGTGCGTAAGTGGCCACCGCAATTAAATCTATCTACTGATCATTCTCATCAACCTCTACCGTTAATCATACTCGACGATCGTTCTCATCGTTCATCTTTATACTCAGTTATCGCGATATCTGATTCACCGATACCCAATCTCGATTTTCGCCAAGCCCCTCTCCCCCTTTATTTTCGCCCTGTTGCTCCGAGACAGTAGTGTATCTCGTCCGTGCGATTTATACGTGTTTCGTTTTTTCCATTTCCGGCCCACTTGTTTGGTGCGCGCTTTCCAGACGGCGGGTTTCAAAGACTCACGAAATCTCGAGCCTTTATCTGCAGCAGATATTTTCAATGGCAAGTGATAGTTTCGAGGCGGCGTTACATGATATCGACTCTGTTACCTGTGATGTCCTTTTTGTGATTTGACTGCCGAGATTCGCGGCAGGAATCGTGCGTTGCGAATAGCCATACTTATCTGCAACTAGATGCCACGTTACAACCGAGGGATAACCGTGCATTATACATCTGCCATAAAGATAGATGGCTTAGATCACAAGTAACTATCAGTAATTCCGCACTCGATTTGCTATCAACGTTCATAAATCAATGTTGCACCGATCGTCATCCAACGGTGGCTTCGTGATTTTCATAGATCCTTGATAAGACTTCACTCTTATCTAATGAAAATGATTGAATTACACGAGGGTTTTTAACCTGGTTCATTTTGTTGTAATGAAGTAATTAATGCGGTCTTTTTTCGTTGATTAGTAAGTTATTATTTTGAAGTGGTTCGAGGAATGTTGGAGCTGGCAAATTATCGTTATTGGATGTGGCAATTTGTCGGTAAAGAATATTTTCGAAGGAAAATAAAGTTACTGTTGAAAAAAATTATTACAGTACTTAGAAATAAGAAATGAAATAAATGTGGGTAATTTTCCAACAAAATTAGGCTACGTTATCCAATCAATAAGAAATTATTATCGGAAGTAATAAATTCCAATGTGGTAAATAACCAAATGAATTGAAAAGTGAGTGATGTCTACTCTTTTTTACATACACATTGCAAAACTAATGTTTCATTTCAAACCGTTTTTGTAATCGCATATAAAACATTTAAACGTATTTTAAATTTCAAACCTATACTTTTAACATGGGAAACTTTGTTTTTCAATGTTATACAAATGCACGTGGCAAAAGTTACAGTCTTATTGGGGTATTTAACTGCCTTGCTACACTGGTATGTGTAACTTCTTGTTGTACTATTAATATGATACTTACACCAATGTACAAGTGAGTATTTATTGGTTTATTGAGTAAGAGATTTCTTAGGCCGTTAAACTTTACACTCAACACTTTGCGCTGAACTCAAAATATTTTTCACAATGTAGCATTAGGTACTGAATTGCATGTCGAAATAGATTCACTTATTTGTTTGATTTTTGTTATTAATTTTGCAATTTTATCTCTTCATTGAATCGTTTGTATTCCTTGAATACAAGTTTTGACACGCTCGACGTAGAATGGGTTTTGTGGTCACGCGGTCTAATCATGGTCGTTTCAACGCTAGGATCGTCATTGTCGGTGGAGCTGAAGTCTCGGTAAAGAACAAGCTTATATTATGCAAAAAAATCCATAAGTATATGAAAGAAAAATATAATAGAAAACTTGGACAAAAATAGATTATTATAATTAATATATTTTTAGACATTTCTGAGTTTTCATATTTATAATTGTTTTTTAAAACTTAAAACTTGTTGAAGCAGCCTTCCATTGGTTTGAAATATTCGACCAATTTTTAAAATTTGATGTTTCTGATTTCATTTCCATTCAATTCATTTCAAGACGCAAAAAAGTTGATTTATCAAAGTTGAATAATTGATAAATTTTACACGAAATTATACAGCAAAGGCTCATCAGGAAATAAAGTATTGTAAACATTTATTTTTTTATCGAGACCACCAGCGCTAATCGCTGTCTCTTGCCTGCGAAAGTCGATTTGACGAATTTTATAGTTACGGTCTTGCGAAACTCCTCTCAAGAGAATTATTGTATTTATGCGATTGTTACATGAATTAATGTCCGACGCGCATTGCGCAACCCGGGTCATCAATATTGTTTTTAAATTGCGCCTTGCTATTGAAACAAATACAATAATAATTTATTTTTGGACGGAGCAAACTTTTTCAGCGCCTTATGTAATGAAATATTTATAAAGCATCCCATCACGATCCCCAGGACGTGAATTTATACGTCTTTGATTCGTAATTAACACGTGCCGTAAAAGCGATTGTTTTTGCCCCGCTTTTTGGCCACAATGGCTGGACCGTGGTGTCAAAAGTTACAAACGACGGGGGCATTATCATAAGCACTTCTGGCCGCACAATTTATGTGCTTTTCAACCGCGAGAGCGCGTTTTGTTATTGTTACGAAATAACTTAAACTTTCATGATATTCCGAATACATTTCTGGCATATTTTGATTCCGACGCCGAGATAACGAAACGGTAAACCGCTTTACCGTTTATTCATTTTATGCCCGAGCTACAGCGGGTGCATGGAATTGTGTAACGCCTGTATCAAACGTTAATTAAAAAAAAAGAACAAACAAAAAATAAAAAGAGAAAAACTGTATTCAAATGCCCAGGACGCCGCGGGAACCGTCATTCGAAACAAATGCGTGACATTAATTTTTAATTTCTCAGACTGTTCGTCACGAGCCGGCGTCAAATGACCGAGTCACTTTTTCTTGCCGTAGAAAAACTGACGATAGTGTTCGACCGAATCGTTTGTTCGAAAACAAACCTGATGAAACCTGGCAAAAAGAATTTAATTGTCTGTCAATTACCAGGACGTCTTTTAAGGTGTATTTCAACGACTCGGCCGATAAAATCGCAATCGAGCGGGACAAAAAGCCGACGGGGAAAAAATGAGTCTGAGAGAAGGATCAACGTCGATCGAAGAAGGTCTCTTTTTAGCGGAACGAAAAACATGATTGCACGTTTGTAATTTATTCAAATTGGATGTATTATCGGTGTGTTTAATTGACTCAATCGTCGATAATGAATTCGCCCAAGTGTTTTGCCAATTTTTATGATTGCCGATATTTTAGTGATGAAATATTTCCCCGGCTTTATGACTTGTTTAACCGTGGGTGTTCGCCGAGTGAACTCGCCGTATGCACTGCTTGAACCTTGAATATTATTGGAGCAATGTCAATGTGCCCGAGCGAAGGACGGAAGAGGAACGAAAATCCGTTTGAACACTTATTGTCGTGATCGTTTCAGTTTCTACGCGACTCGATCGTCCGTGAGAAAAGCTTTCCCGCGCTCTCCTCTGGTGAAAATTAAACATGCTAATTCATGCGAACGCGCCTTTACATGCACGTCGCGACCAAGCCTAATGCTTAATGTTGATTACTTGCGAAAATGCATTCGTGTCATGACAGAAAAAAGAATAGAAGAAAGTTTTGACGTCACTTCGGACATACTAATTTTGAAAGAAAAAGGGGTGGGGGTAGTAGAGAGAACTCAGGAATCAGTGATGCCTATTTTTTTCGGAGCGCAAAAACATGATTCGGGCCAAGTTTTTGCGACTTAAGTTACGCGGAAAGGAATTGAAGCCGGTCGACGAAACGCGGCTGGTTTTTAACGTAATTAAAACTGCGAATAATCATTGTAATCAGGTTTTATGCTTCGCTTATTAGTGCAATACGTTTCAGGATTATATAAGTGGCGGGAACGAGATCGATATTGGATGTTCGGCAATTCGATCGTAGTCAAGATGACGAACGGTAAAATTGAACTGCCGGTTCCTGGAATCTGTAATCCGTGGACAAATGAGTCGCGACAGGCCGTCATTTTTCCCATCGTAATTACGGAAACGTAATTGCGCCGATCACGGTTTTTACGGACCATAAGGAGAGAGTTCGGGCGTAAATGAACTTCTTGCCGTGATTGTTATGAATTCCTTTATTGGCAGTCGTAAATTTAACGGGACAAGGAAAAATTTGACAAGACATTGGAAAAAAAGTTGTAACAAAAATCTCTGTAACTTGTCGTAATTACGGCAATTTAGACATACTGTATCACGTTCAGCACTCGGGGAAAACACATTTAACAACGGCATAAAAACTGATCTCTTCAATCATTGAACGAAATGTCAACGTTAAGTTCTACCATAACAATTTGACAAAATACAATTAGCAGTACACAGCTGACCACATAATTCCGTTAATCGTTGTGCCAAACTGTTACAATTGCTAAACCGAAATTTCTATTTATTAAAAAAGTTACTTGAGAATCGTTGAATCCATATACTGAGTTTTATTTTTGAAATTGTTGGAATTTACGTATTTTCCTGAAAAGAAAGTTATCGTCTTTTTTTATTCATAATTTCTACAATACTAGTGCAATCTTATTTATCATGTAAGTATTATTCCAATATTGAAGTAATTGAATGGAAGAAAAGGTGATTTACCCAAGATATAATAAAGCTAGTTTATTAGACCTTACAATAATTTTTATTCAAACTTTTTTTTGCACGGTCACGTGTTGATAGGGTTAAAATACTCTTTCCGTGGCAATTACGTAAAGGCAATTGGATAATATAATCAACCCCGGATTCATTTAACTCTCACTTTCGTGAACTTTCGTTTTTATTAACCTATATACCTTTTTACTTGGAGCATCATGGCATCTCTCGTAGAAAGTGATACATCCGCATAATAGAAATTAATTCGTGCAACATAAATTCTTTCGACACCGTAAACGTGCGGCTTTGATTCTTTTTTTACGACCATTGAACTTTGTTTCGGAATGACGCATTTGCGCGCAAGGTACTTCGGCACTTGTAATCGTGACAACGCTCGAGATAACAGTTTATTGCGGCGATTCGTGATTATAACTGTAGATCGAGCCGAAAATTAGATATTCGAGATAATTTTGAAGAATTGGCCTGGGCAGCGTGTGGCGTTTTGTTACGTTACGTAAACGGCATGGTCGTAAAACCAACGGTCAAACTCGTGTTTGTTTTTTTAAAAAATGATATGCTATTAAATACTTTCTTCCGTCGTGACGCGCCGTGGCGCTGAAAAATAACTATAATAAATTGGAATTCCGTGCATGCTTCTGAAAGGCAGGTCGTCAATTGTATATTTTTAAGGATACAATTAACGTTTACATTGACGTTGAGAACGTAATTGGTTTAGAGTAAAAGGTTGAGTTATGATTATTTTTATGAAGCATTGTCAGCATTTGAGATTATAACGTTATAATATTCATATTGCATGTGAATTTAAATGGTCGTGATTAAAAGTGGTGTAAAGTGGTATGTAGATTTTATGTGTGTCACTGTTGAAAACACGTGTGCAACACAATTACGGCAAAAATTTGCATGCGTTTGAATTATAATAACAAATAGTGTCAGCAGGCAGTGGTATCAATTACAACATCAACCTTGGCGCAATTGTTTATGACGAAGTGACGGCGTTCGATTGTACAAGTACATTTCTATACATTTTTATTAAACTTCTGTTTATGGCAAAGTAAGATTCGTGCAATTATAGATCAGGTTAATGGTCCAATTTACATTCACGCACAGGTTGTTGAATGATTCGAACTCTCGATGAAATGATCGCTGACTTTTATTGGCACAATTAAAGATAGTAAAAATGTATTTTATTGTAAAATGAAAATCGAACGAGATATTACATAACGGTTTTTCGTTTTACTTTACTGCGATTTCCTCCGACTCACTGAACTAATAGTCAACGTAAATAACAATCTTGTACATAAAATTTCCATAAATCAGAGTTTTAACATCTACATTTTACAGTGATAAATAATTAGTAATTTGTGCCACGTGTATTTTTATGTCACATTAAGCTGACGTAGTGATCAATTCTTTTTTATATGTGTATAGAGTTGCAAAATATAATTCAGTTGTTTATAAGTCAAGTTATTAAACCGTTTATTTAAAAAAAAACCAATTTGTAAATGTTGTATGTTGAAAAAAAAGAGTGATATACAAGACCGCATAATTAATTTATTTAATAAATGAACTATTATGTTGAGTTCACCAAATTATTTAGAAGTTATCTTTGACAAGTTATTTGTTGTTCAATATAAAATGATTTGTTTCATATTAAATTGTATTAAATGTATACAATACAATAATTTAACCACTTAACTGAAACTTCCAATTTTACCACATATTTGACAAAACTTAATATATTATTTTCGTCAAGTAATTCTATAGATTCTTTAAAATCTTCTTCTTCAATTTAACTTCACAATGTCTGACTGCCGTGTGGTTTCAATACCACAACAACAAACCAAGAATTCAATCTAACTTTTATTCAGCAATTGGAATTGTTAACGCCATCTATAAACAAGTGATTACAACCACGTACCAATCTTACCGAGCGCAAATACACATTTCTGTACTTTGCAATATTGAACATAATTAACGAAAGTAAAATATACCTCGCCATTGCCCCTTACTTAACTTTTTTTTTCAATCAATCTTCTCACAACATTTTCTACCACCAACCACCGTTCATCATTATACAACGAAAGCAATCAATTCGCCTAAAAAGGAAGCTCATCAAACGAAACGACAGCTCGAGCGTCTTCTCAAAGCAATACAATTGCGAAAGTCGAATATCGGTATGAACAGTCCTCGCCGCGAGATAAATAATTGTAACACTTCTTCCTCTTTGTAATAACGTTTTTACGTGTGCCGATTGGTTTCACCGGCTTATCGCCCGAGGCATCTAGCTCTCTCTGTTTTTATCTAATGCTCGGTTCATCAATTAGGTGGCCGTTAGCGTCGGTTCTTCCCCGTTTCACGACGCGACCACCATAATTCAATAGGCTCGCTAAATGCCAGACGGTGTAACAACGAACGGAGGAACGAAAATTCCTCTTCCTGGATGTAGTCGCGACGGCACGAATCCAATGTGGGTACGCGTGCAAAATGCGAACTCGGCGGGCGCGAGCCCGATAGGTCGGTATACAGGTGAGTGGAACGATTTGTACAGCATTTTGCAACGTATCAGCGAAGCGTTGAGTGCTCGGTTATATTGCCGTTACATGTAGCGTGTACCGCCGAGGGGTGAAAAACGAGCAGTGCGCCGGCCACGAGTTTTCTGATGCCGGAGCGATTCACGCAGGACTCGAGGTCGCGGACAGAGAGCGAGTTCAGCGCGCATGCACGACGTGACAGTACGCGCGCAACGCCGTGCTCGAGGTTACTCCTCTCGCTGTCCCACCGAGCCGATTACGTAATCCGCGAGGGATCGTGCGAATGCTAATACCCGCGGAACGGAAAAGTCGCGCGCAAACGAACCAAGGGGGGGATGGGAGGTCTCGTGAGGATTGCAGATTTATTTGTTTATTCGCTTATTTTATATTGATTTGGTAGGTCGCTCAGCTTTGTAACGACGATTCTGATTTATAAGACAGCTCTGCGTTTTATGGGGCGTTGCGCTCGAAAATCTCGCGTTGCGAAAGGAACGCGGATGAAAGTCGCGAGATCATGACTCTTGCGAGTTTGATTCGAGTTTTTTTTTCTTTTATAGATCTTTGGGCAGGGTTGAAGGTTCACGACTTCATATTTATTTCTCGAGAATAAAGTAATAATAATTGATTAATTGTAATGATCGTTATGATGAATTGTGTTTGGGATTGTATTTAGTTCATATTATCAAAAGATTTTTTTTTTTACAAAGAAGCGATAATTTTTTTTTTTATTATTTTAATATTATTATTATTTGACATTTATTTCATGATTTATTTTATTAAGTGAGTTTTTCATTAGTAGCGTTTCACACAATCTCGTAATTTTTATATGATTAAAGTTTTTGTTAAGAAGTGCCGAACTGTTACTGATGATTTGCGTGACGTTTATAAGTTATTATAAATTACGGTTAAAAATGCGGAAGATTGCATAACGAAGTAGATGAGTGTTACGAAATTACGATAAATAATTGTAATTATTGAGATTGTAAATTTACAAAAGTTATTTTTATTACAACGATTTATATCGCATATTAAACAACATTTATATAAAAATTAAAATTCTCCCATTCACTACACAGCAACAATTGCCATGCGAATCGATCAGTGAATTCGTTCTATTGAATGACTATTTTGAAATTGCATGATCAATAAATATTTGGATTTAAATTAGGCTGTAAATTTTAAAAGGTTTCCAAGTAACAATTCGACGTAAATTGGATTTTTTAACGGACGTTATTTAAAGGGATATACAACTTGGCTAAAAGAAATGAAAATCATCGGAAGTTTGTTTAATCGCGATTAACGCGATCAACTATAATTCTATAAAATTTGACTAATCTTGTGAAGTGAGAAAATCGCACAATAAGTATTTCATTATTTTGCTCTCTCTTTTGCTTTAGGTCATGAGTGTTAAACAGCATAAGTAGTTTACTTCAAAAGATAATGTTCTTAGAATTGAACTGAGAAAATGTTTACACATCAGTATTGCATATCATTTATAATTTAAATATTGTTACGACTGGAATATCCAGAAGAAAAGTTTAAGTAGAAATTATCAAGTTCGTCAGAAGAGTTTTCTCATATAAATAAGTAAATTTTACTAAACCTTTTTTTGTGTAATTATCATACTACGAAAGCTGTTTATTAAATGTTTTGGTAATTAATACATTTTAAATCTATGTCATACTAAAACAAAAAATTATTTCAAGAAAAAAGAAGACGTTTTCGTCAATTAACCTTCAAGTAACACTATTTTTATCATAGAGAAATAAATATAATTTTACTGTCTTTTTTAACCTGGATCAATCAGACCCATCTACTTATTTGAAGGTTAAAAACGCTAAGTGTTTAGAATATAAATCGCAACAAGTTATATGCGAACGTTTGCATATGTAATTCATTTGACATACAAAAAATCATGAAAAGCGTTTAAATTCATTGAATAAATTAACATCAATGAAACGCAAAAAAGAAAAAGAAAAAAAAATAAAACAAGAAGTGCCATTATTTTGTCCATCTCGATTGAAATTATATCCACGTATGTAATTCAATACCTTGCGGGTTTCTACTCTAAAATAAACCGCATCGGAATCATCAATTTATTTAGTGATTTGCATGCGAGTGAATTTCCATTTGCAACTAAGACAATTTTCTACGAAATCGTCAACGTGGCGGTGCATTGAAATAAACTAACACGTTGTTTTCTTGTTTTTCAGGTAAGCCACGCTTGGACAGTTCGTTGATTATCAATTCTACTGTCGCGATGCCGGCAAAACAAATGCGTCTGTCACGTTGCCATCGGTCAATGCGTCTCCTGAGGTATTTATACAAGTACACGCGAAATACCGTTACGATGCAAGTGTACGTGATTCTCTCGGTTGATCGCACCGTGATAATTACTAACGCGCGCATATCGCAGCCCCGCGAGCCGCGCTTTCCCAAAGATCCGAGATCGCCGAGGAGATTGGGAAATTTCATTGAAATTTGTTTGTTTTCGGTTGCCGGCTGCCAGGCATTCGCGGAAGATAAGTCCCATTTTCCCCGACAATAATTACAATGCAATTTATTCTCGAGTAAAAGAACGTTACGAGACTTTTTCCAATCGACGTTCTATCGCCGTGGGATCTTTCGGAATTTGTACATTTTATTAAATCCATTCGAATGGATTGAAAGTTAAATTAATTAAGATTGCTTAAGACTTAAATATTTTTCATTATCGCTTTTGACTTTAACGCTTGGATATTAAGATTCGAAGTTACTAAGCACATTTGTTGATGCGTGAGAAATTTGATTTGAAATATGAGACACATGCTGAAAAGGAAAATTAAAAAAAAGATTTAAAAACGTTCGACATTGAGCAAAATAATAATTAAAAATGTTATTACCTTTCATTAATATGAATTCCACTTCAAGAGAAAATCAAGTTTTTTAACTCTGTTGTAGTAGTTGTAAAGTTCATCTAAAAAGGGTAAAATTAAATTTGAGTGAAAGGCGTTTGTTAATAAAAAAGTTGAAAACTTACTTAAATTGACTTTTGCTAACATATTTTCGTTTAAGCAAAAAAATAAATTAATAATACATTTCCTCAGTAAATTACAATCCTTTTATTCTAAGAAACAATGAGCGATTTCACTTAATTGTAACTTCAAACTTCAAAGTCAAAGATCGATTTCGATCAATTAGAAATCGTCCGAGGATTACGAAACGATTCTCGGATTTCCTCCCTTTCTTTGGAAAAGAAAATATTTCTGCTAATCTTTCAGTACGTTGAAAATGTCAAGGAATGGATGATTTTCAGTTAAACGTAATTGTAAAGAACTACCGTATACTTGCCGGCTATCCACAATATTAATGATTCGTTCGATGCAGCATTAGACTTACAAGAAAAATTTCGTCCGAGGTAAATGTACCGTGAATCAGCTTATGATTCATAGCCGGCCTTTACACTCCGGGATTCATATTAAAACACTATTCACTCGCGCATTTCATGCATCAATTCAGTTCGCTTCCTACAAAATAATTGATATAAATGATTTTTCGTGTGATGTACCTGCAACAAGAATTTAAAGCAAGTTTAATGCTCGATATCAAGTTCATGGCTGCCTCGTTCATGAATTTATATCAAATTACAGAATTGACTGCAGTGAAACTGAATAAAAAAACACATTGATGAATTTGCTGAAATAATGCGGTATGCATTTCCAGTAAAACGTTTCTGCCGCCTTCAAGTATAAATACTTCTACATTTAATGTTAATACTTTCAAAAAATACAAAACTGCAGTGCAATGAAAAAGGCCAATTGAAAACAATTAATTTACATCAAATTTACCACTTCGTTACATGGGGCTCCATTCGCTAGAATATTTTTCCTTCGCTCGTACCTTAATTCACCATTGAAAATTTATATCAACGCGATTACGCGATTAACGCAGTTTCATCCTCACGTAAAACACTTTTATTCCTTCCTGGGATTTAGCTTTTGAATCCCTCTACGCCTGATGAATCCAACGACCGCTGACATAAAGATTCAAAGCCAAAATACGTTCGCTTCCGAAAAAGGGTGGTTGACGTGTGCATGAAAATAAAATAAAATGCGCGCGTGTGTGGCGAGCCGTTTGGCCTAACAATCAATAAATGTCCCCCGCGCAATATACGATTACGACCATTGTCTGCCCTTAAAATTAATTACCGTTCTCCGTTATCGAGCGGCTGCGAAGGGCCGGGGATTAATGGCCGGGCCAAAAGTGAGGCCGAGGGAAACGCGGGCCGTAAGTTGGCGAGAGAGTGAGAGCGGAGAAAATAAAACCCCCTTGATCACTGGAAAGGGGGGGGGGCGGGAGGGGGACCCTGAACTTGAACCGAGGCCTCGCAGTGAAAGTCGCGCCACGCACGCTGTCCGCCGCGCGGCCCCGATAACTATCTCAGGACGCCCCCTTTTTCCATTCCAGTTTGAATTCTCCGAGTGACGAAAAATGTTCCGCAAGCGCGCGACCGTAAATCCAGACCCCGGGCGCACTTATCGGGCCCCTCGAAAACTGGTCCCGCGGGTGCAAACTAATTATTCCTAATGCCGGGCCGATCGATCAACCACGCTCTCGGCTGATGTTGCATTCGGGCCCGACATTTTTCAGCGCAGTGACGCAATTAAAGCGTTGCCGGGATTCGTTTGGGGCCGATAAATGTAGGTGTCGCGCCCGATGCATTCGGATCGGTCGACTTTCTTTGTATGGTTTTGCCTTTCTCGCTGGCCGTTGATTCTGGTTTAGTTGACACGGGAGTTATTTCGGACGGTGTCGATTGGAGAACGCTTTTTTGCTTGCGGTAATTATTTTAATTGATCGCATTCTTCGGCCAATGGTTAATGACAGTGTTTGGAGGATTTTATAGCCTCCGAATTTTGATTCTTGAAGGAGAAGCGATTTTTTTTGTAAGAAATTGAGTCAAAACAATTTATTATGTATTATTATAAATAATTTTATTAATTTAACATTATGTTATATCGATACCATATTATAATGATAAAAAAAATATGGAAACGTTAAATGATCAGACATAAAGTTATATTATATTCAAATTACTTACAGTTCATATTTTATTACATTATATTATAACATATACTTACTAATGCTTGATAGATTTCTTCAGTTATTTAAATGCATACAAGTCATTTCTAGAACAGCTCACGCTTCCATTTGAAATTATTTCTTCGTTATTGAAGACATTACATTTTATTTCTGACATACGCTTAACAAAAGCTACACGTTGTGAACTAAATTATCCGCCGATAATTAGGTATTTAAATATTATTGTGAGAAACTTCTGAATTGACCCTGAGGCCTGTGGGTTAAAATAGCGCAACGTAAAGATCAATCGCAGAAATACGTGGTTGGTGCCTGACGCGACGGATAAACTTGTTGTGGGAACTTGAGATGAACTTGTCGGAAATATATTTATAGTTGCGTGGAAAAATAAAACATAATCTGCATAAAATATGCATATATAAATTGTGGAATAACTTACAATTACGGGATAAACATATGAAATTAGATGAAAGTTCAATAAAAATCAGATCGGAATGTTCGCAGTGCACCTTTTGATGTACCAGGTTACTATGTGAATTACTATGTGAAGAATGGATAATTTATTAAATTAAAGCTCTGATTTTCCCATGGTTGATTGTTATTTAAAATATCTTCAGAATGACATCATTTAAAATCATTTTTTTTAGCATTTGAAAGACAAAGGTCTTTATTTCTCAGCGAGTACATTTTTGCAGATAAAAATTTTGCATTTCAAAGAAAATGTTGTTTCTGTTTTTTTAATTATGAATCAATAGATAATGTCAAAATAATATATAGTGTATTCGTATTTTTAACCAGTCACAACAATCGATTCTTGATAACTTTATTCACAATCTAAGACTGTCGTGTCAACAGTCTTTACTGTTGTATTAACACTTTCCGTTCCACAGTATACAATTCAACATTACCAACACCGATAGTACTTTAATACGTACATTTATCTCGGTGGATCAACATCGGGTAGAATGCTAAATTAACGTTTTCAAACTAACATTTACTCGACTGTTATTTGAACAAAATTTTTCTCAGAACCGATTTCACTGCTACCCGTGAATCATCGATCAATTACATGTGATAAAAAGCTCGGAAATTGCCATAATGCAGGATAAGAATTTTAAAGAACGAAACAAAAGTCGGGATTTCGTTGGCGAGGAAAAATGGCGCATCGATCTTTCCCCGATAAATCACCGTAATGAAAGTCTGAGAATTCCCGAACACATGGGTTATAATGTCGAAGTGCATTCCGGGGACATAACCGCCGATGTTAACTGCGTTCATCTTCCTCATTCCTCGCTCCACGACTGCTCGTTATACCGCGCCGGCCAATTTAAATGCGACTCGTGGCTCCATTAATTAGGTAGCATTATGTGCTTGCAGTGAAAGGAAAAATATCAAACTCGTGCCGCGTGCCGAACAAAGAGACAATTGCTGCAAATGCCTCGTGTAGTATCAGTGGTCGCAAGTGCATCCGCGGTACTCGGGCGGGGTAGAGAAGAGGGGGAGGGGGGGGGGGAGCCAGCACTCGTCGTAACGAGGAATCAAAAGCAATTTATTGGACGGTCCTCGTGGGATAAGTTTTCCCACATAGCGGCTCCGTCGGAGGAGGTTCGCCTCGTTCGATAAGTATAGGTTTCGGGCCGCGCACGGAGACGTTGCTGGAGATGATGCCGCTGATCAAAGTCACATCTCGTCAGGCTCGACGACGACTGAAGAATGAACCGGCTGACGAAGAAAAACCTGATTGATGGACCGTCTCCTCATTTAGATCGGATTCTCGTGCAACCGCATTGCGAGAAATTGATCGGCTTGACACAGTCCGGCAAAAGAAATTCGTTATTTTGAAAATTGCTCAAGGTCGGCAGCTAATGAGGGGAACGTGGTTACAAGTATTTGAAATTAAATGCGCTTGAAGGAAGGAAATTTACACAGGAGGCAAAAAGATGATAGGGACAATTTGAAATAAAAATGTCGTCACTTGTAGTCAGTTTTGGGACTAGACGGACAGACAAAGAGAGTAATATGAAAAATTAATGAACTGAAAGTGTTGTTCCTTTTAAAATTCCAGTTTTTATTGTTTTTTATTGAAAATGTAATTAAACAAGTTAATGTAGTGTCCGACATTATCATTATCATTTACGATAACGCATGTGTCTTAAAAAATAAGTATGAAAATCTTCTTGGAACACGTCTATTAAAATCGTATCGGAGATAAGTTTTAGGAACATTTTCGAATTGAGGAAAGTAAATTGTAAAAGCTTATCAACTTTCTTGATAAATTAGGGATGCATTTGAGTCCCGGACAACGTTTTGGAGATAATATTTCTGTGTTGTCTGATAAATAATAAATCTTTGCTGTCGTTGAAAACGTGTTGCACCTGTATGTAAAGGATAAATTACTATTATATAAATTCAATCTACTATTATAAAATTTCATTTTTTATTTGTCTTTTTTAAAAACAGGTTATGATGTATGGATTTTTTTTATAGTTAAAAATCGATATGCCACAATGAATAATTAAACACACAAAATTAGTCAATATGCTTATTGTTAATAGAAATAATTCTATGAAAATTGTACGAGAATAAGGTTGACAAATATCTTCAAATCATCATTACTTTATTTATTTTTTCTTCTTATTTTGATAATTCGTAATGCCAAAAGGAAACACGAAGGCCAAGAGTTCAATGCTGGATTTATTCGAAGAAGTGAAATCATGTATGGTCATCCTTCTACCTTCAGAACAAATACTCCAACTAAATAAAGATCAGTTATTAATTGAGGTACATGCATCACTGCTCGACCACGTTACACGTGTAACTTTAATCGCTGTCCGACGAGTATCGAAGAATGATTTGTCGCGTAAAAATGCGTGAACAAAAGATCGCCAAAGTTCTGTAGCAGTGCAATTAATTTTTGTTCACGGTCGTGTCTTTGCAATGGAATATTATGTATTCCTCTTGTACTATCAACGGCGTGTATCTCGTTACCTTGGAGCTCGTGAATTTGCAAACGAAAATTTATCAATTGTCGGACTTGAAATATAGGGTCCGAAGATACACATCGCGACGAAGCGCACTGACGATGGTATCAATTTCCATCAACAAGAACCGGACACCACAATTGACAGTGCAATTGCAGATCGACGCAAGAATGTTATGCAAAAATTTGTAATCTATTTACGATCAAAAACCTTGTTGATTTGAAAATTTTAGTAAATTTTTTAAACAATTCAACATAATTGATAACGAAATACGGTATGTGAAAATACATGAAATTCTCCTCATCACATAAATGTCTAGTAAAAAGCAAAAATCGATTTTTCTTTTTCGTGGACAATTTCCCAAATGAAAATAATTAACAGTACGTTCGAGCACTTTCATTCGCACATAAATCATAAACAGAAATCGGAATAATAATCGATCAACTAACGTGCTTCGGCAGTTGTTTAACAAGCTGTTTATTACGAAGTAAATTCTGGCTACAACGCTGATGGATTTTTGCCAGATTTAAATTACGACTTGTTATTCGCTGTCACGGAATTTTCTCGCAGGAAAAAGCGCCACGTCGGCACGAGGAGCACTTTGTGTATTGAAACATTTCCATTGACGTGCCGTATCTTCGCCTTTCATCCACTTATTAGTTATGCAGTTCCCTTTGACTGCCGGGCATCCACACGTTGAAAATGCGTACAATAATACCGTGCGAACATCTTGAACCCTGTATAGAAAAAGATAATCATCGTCGAAAACGAGCTTGTAACTTTCCCCGTGAACTGTCGAACGTCAGTTGTTTTCGTTCGGCTAAAAAGTCAAACTTACAATACAACAATCGTACATTTGTTTCAAGAGCAATTAATTTAACAATTCCAATTAAGGTTTCCAAGTGACGCGAGCTCCGATCTCCCAGTCCATTCATTACGGACGTAAATCATCTTTTAATTCATAACTGTAATTTACGAAGTATTATATTTAAACTTAATTCGCCGTATAATTAACGAGAACTATCCAAACGTTTCACAGTGCCTCCGGTACGATCACATCCCTTTTCGGTAATTAAAAAACCTATACTTTTTTCCATCGATTCCAATAACAATTCAACACTTTGTTTCAAATATTTTTGTTATTACTCAATAGAAATATTATTTTATCGAATTAACAAAGATTCCATTGGCTAAACGCTAAGCAAATCTCCCTTTTTTGACGAGTTCCAATAACTCTTCTTAAAGTTCTAAGTGGAAAGTAAAGTTGTACATCCCGGTAATAGCGTTTTCGACGATTGCGCAAGCGCTTTCGACAATGGCTCGATATTTATTTAGCGAACGTGATAATAATTTGATGTGTTACACGGCAACGATTGTAATAAGAGAGGCGTATTGCCGATTGAATAGTCTCGCAATTTCTTCTTGCAGCGCAAAAATGGCCGGCATGTGAATACGGCTTGAATGCCTCGTGAACTTTGTTCGCTGCGAAGTAATTAAAGTGATAAGCCGGGTCTTTTTTCCAACGTCGGACTATCGACGGCGATCTCGGCAGACAGCAAATGGCTGCGGCGCGCGCGCCGAGACCCAAGTTGAATAATGCCCGGCTCTCACGTAACATAAATTTCCGATCGACGGAAAATCGATCGCCCGATCGTACGGATCTTGCTCAACCACCTGTTACGCGTCGCACCTTAAATCCGATTTATTTATATTATCGTCGAGCAATTTGCGTACACAATAGCCACTAAACGTGCGAATTCGCGCATTTATCCCGCCATCGATGAGGCACGCGAATTTAACGACGTGCCGCGTAGTAAAGCACGCGTAAAAAAGACGGCTTGCGTACAGCATTGATTCACTTTTGATGAAATGTACATTTGTGAAACGTATTTCTTTTTACTGCTAATTGATGCGATTCGCTGATAATAATTTTCTCTTTGTCATGAAAGAAACTCAAGAATAGTAAATGGAAAATTTGTTTCGTGCAAAAAGAATTGAAATGATGCAAAGTGGTTTTTACAGAATGCTTGAGAAAACATGTAACTTTTCTTGTTAGATTTTTCATGAAAGTAAAAATTATTTAACGACGATAATTTTAAATGATCTATCAGAATATACAGTTGTCAATTTAAATTTTTTATAACAATATTTTCAATAACAAGCTAAAGTAAAAATTGTTAAAATTTTTTTCTCATCTGCGGTAATTGAAAAACGCGCAGGCGATCGAACAAATGATCGAAGTCGGGACTCGAGGCTCGGATCGTGTCTTTTCATTCATCATATTTTGTACGTCCAGGTTTTTCGCCAACATAGGATAATGGATAATAAATGTCACGTGATTTTTGCGACTGTCCGAGGATTCATAAATTATTGTCGTACGATATCTATTGAGTTCTCACGCGTTTCATGAAACGAACACAAGAGAATAGAGTGATTGTGGTTTTGAGTGGAAAGGAGGTCTTGAAGATATTACTTTTTCTTTTTTCGTCCAGCGAATTCGCTTTTGCGTAATTACGAGAGGCGAACAGACGGATGAAAAATAGAGACGTCTAACGAGGAATTGTGTAAGGAATATAATTTAGTGTTCAAATATTCTTGATTTTTATGATTATAATAACAACGTTCGCGTACAGTATTTATGCGCTAATAATAATATTCGGGCACGTGATAATTTCAATTAGCGGCTACAACAAGCGAATGCACAACAGCCGCACAATAAAGACTTAGACGAAAGTAAATGGATTGGGATAAGATTATCTGCTCGGTAAAGATGTATGTATGGTACGTTCGATAGTATTTCGTAATTGGATTATGTTGTATGCGCGAATCATTTACATACAATAAACTTAGAGTCGCGTAACTTTAATTAAATAGCCGTTTGACCTTGATCGTTAAATCTAGATCACTCTTTCGATCCCTCGGAATCGAACGACTATTTTATCACGCGACATAATTTATGAATTAATTCATCTCTCGGTTTATATTATATGAATATTCAAAACGTGAAATCCTATTTAACGCTGACAAGTGATGCGAAAAAAAAATTATTTACGTTTGCGTTTAATTTTTCCGTCGTCAAAAGTAGCATTAAAATACGTGACGTAAATGGCACCGTAATATATTCACGCGAGTGCGATTTCATACACATGGATGTATGAAAAATGCCGCGTTCTTTTCCACGCGAAAATAAGGAACGCCAAATGTTTGAATATTCAATTTTCCGCGGATGAAAAGCATTTCATCGTTTTTACGAAATTAACGAAGCATTATCGTCGGTGATTAGAAATTTATAACGCACCGAGCTCGCACTTTTGCAGTTTGAGTAACAAATCCCCGTCAGATTGATTGACAATGAAAACTTCATCGTGAATACCCACAAAGCCCGATTCTTCTATGCGCTGTAAAATTGCCAACATCGCGAATTCAATTCACGCGAAAATATGTCTACGATTAATCAGTTACGTAGAATCTTTCAGAATCGCGCGTGTCAGAATGAATCTTATCGATACAAATGAATTTTTATTGCGTTCGCGGCTGATGATTTATCGCGCGCATTAGGTAATTCAATTTTCCATTCTCGTATACCAATCGAAATGATCGAACCCGACACATTGGCGCGATAAATTCCGACCGATACAATCGGGCGTCCTGGTTAAACGTATGAGCCATTAAATCAAGCCGAAACGCGAAGCCGAGCCGAAAATGCAGAAGTCCGTTCTGCCAAGATCGCCGGCGATAAATCATAATAATTGACGTAACGAGCTAAATGAATGCGTTCGGTTGTGAGTGAAAAGCGTTGATTAGCCATCGGCGCGGACTGATTCGAAGGTGTGGTCAAGTAGCTCGGAGCGCGGAGAGTGCCGAGCGTCTTCTCACGCTGGGTCACAATAGCCGGGCTGCTTCGCGTCGTATAATGCGCAAAAATTTCTCCCTCAGCATTTTACGGTATTGTAAGGTCTGCGTGGGTACATGAGTAAATTTAATTGCTGTTTTAATGAAAATTTTGATGTTCTAACAAAAAATGTTGCAACCAAATATTTGCTCGAATAAAACGTATGTTATCTCGACGAATAATTTGATATCCCATTCCAAAAAAATTATAATGTCTCTATTTTAACACAATGAAAAATAAAATTCCCAGAATATTTTATGTATTCTTTTATTAGACATTTTTTCAATTTCAAGTCAACTGAAATTCAAGTTCGTTGCAAAAGAAGTGTTACAAACATCCAACACATTATTGGATCAGCATACATTTTTTCTAAAGAGTAGCATCGGATCAAGTATAACTCTACAAAAGTTGTTTCATGTGCATTCGAGCAACTGTAATTGCGTAGGTAGAAATTGCTTGGCGTTGGTATGGGGGCTTAGAGCTGGTGCTCGTGTAGATACACAACCGGGGCAGACCGAAGGTCGTCGGCAGATATACCGGGATAAAGCGTGAACCAGCGCCAACGTTACAGCTGTACGAGCGGAATTCGATTTCACCGTTCTGTGCTCCGTGAGTCCTGTACCAGGAAGCTTGCCAAGGAAGTGTTGGTTTAGTTTCACGAGCTACCGTATCCGGCCTATCGCTACCGGAACAAGCTGCTAATGTTTACCAAACATCATTGATGAACTCGTAATTACCCTTTGGATTCAAAAGAACAATTTTTTTACTTATAATTATAAAATATTTCTATGAAGTAGACAACTTTGAATTAACAAAAACAAACGTTTTAAAATGTTTCGATTGTAATCGACATTACGAAAAATTGTACCCACACAGAGAAAAATCTCTTGAGTTGAAACTACCGAAAATTTCAGTTGTAACCTTATTCAGTTGGATTTACTAAATTTTCAGTTAAATTTACTGAATCTTCATTTAAAACAAAACACTGATATTCAGTTGTTTCAACTGAAAATTTCAGTAGTGACAATTTTAACTGAAAATTCAGTTGAAATTACGGAATTCCGTTCATTTTTTTCTCAGTGCAAACCGATTATTACGATTATTACGAATTAAAACATTACTGTTTATAACATTTCTGCCGAAAAAACTTATAAATATTTTCGTCCTAAAAAAAAAGAACAGGAAAAATACTTTATGAAGTCATTATCTGAAAATAGATAACGTTTTCCACAGATTTATTACAAAAAATGACAAGAAAATAAAAGACGACTCATTTTGTGACAATCGAAAAAAAAAAATGTAATAAATAGATATCGGTCCTTGAATAATATTATTAATAATCAAATCATTCATGTTCGTCGTTCGTTTCCGTTTAAACACACAATGGTGATTCCTTGTCAAAGTAATGACACTTCTCATCGTTTCGTCGTTATTAAACAATTCGCTATTATTTAATTCGTCCCCATCAATGAGCGGCGCCAAAACACAAAGAACGACAAACGCCTCTTCAGCAACGTCGACAAAATCTGAATAACTTAATAACGGCCAAGGCTAAATACTTAAACTTTAGTCATTAACATACGACTCTGAGTACTCAAAGAAAACACTTTGAGGTAAACGCACTCCGATCGTGAACCTCACGCGGTTTCCTTGAAAAAGTTTACCTTCCTTTTTTTTCAGTGACAGTTGAATAATTCAATGAATACGCCGTTTAACATACGAACGAGCGTAGCTGAACACTGCGACGTGCCACACTCTATCGTTCGACATTTTTCCGTCGACGATTTCGATCGAGTACACAAGCATCGGTCCAATGTTCTTGTCTAACGTTCGAGGCAAAAAACTGGCGACTTGTACTGTCTGTCTCAAATGCAAGTGTACCGCATTCTGCGTTAATTAAGTCATTCAATGAATACCGAGGTGTCGTTTAGATCTCTCGAAACCGTTTCTCTGAGCGTGTCCCTTTTATCTCTTAACTGCGTGTAACTCGATTTCACGTAACCTGGCGCTCGCGTGTCGTAATACCTCAACTATTCAACAATTTTAGCTTTGCAAAGTTATTTCGCTCGTGTCCGGCTCTCGTCGCTTTGACAAATTTATGATGTCAATAACTTCGCAATACTTGACTTATATTTACCGCCGATCTTTCCGTCAAACTTATCTACTTAGTTGCCTGCTTTCTAAACTTGCGCGGCAAATAATTCCAATTACCAGTGTGATTAGGCGAAATCAGGTGCGATTTTGAGTCGTTGCCGATTTCTCCCGCGATTCCCACCCTTTGCGAAAAATGCATTGCTCGGTGTCAAAGTTCAAAGTTCACTCGTCTTGTAATTAATTGAATTTAACCGCGGGGAAATAGTGACTTCAATTAAATGGCCCAAGCACCGCCGAGCGCGAGGCGGTATAAATTTCTTATGAATTTACGCGCGGAGATAAAACGTGCGGCCGATTCATTAATCTGCCGACGCGGCATCCGCGCGACGAGCAATTAAAAATTAAATAAACCGCCGATAAATTAAACGCGAGGTTGAAATCCGTGAAAAACGCGCGCCTTCGAAGCAATTAATCTGCGATTTACTGCCAAGCAAATGAGAACGCGCGCATCGTTGAGTTACTCCCGAATCGACTTTTCTCCGTGGCCGTTTTCCATTATTTAATGCCTAGTTTTTCTTTGCCGAGAATGCACATTTTTTTCAAAGCGGAATCACGCTGCCGTTTAATGGCGACGATTATTGCGCAATGCGCGCATTTCCTAGTGCGAAGAAAGGATGGAATTCGGCTGTTGATTTTGCGCTTTAACGATCGCAGTTTACGGCAATGGTTTAATCCGTTTCATATACATCCGCCGGTTTTTAAGACATACGGCAAATTCCGATGCGTCGTTCTCGAATATTTTGCGTTACTTTGCGGTTGTGCGAATTATTGGGTAAACATTTTATACGTTTGTTAGCTATATTGTTAGAATTCGCGAAAATAAAAAGTATTGCTGTTTGTGTTGAAAAAAAATTCAACTTGTTTATTATATACGAACATTTCTGTTAATTATATCATGTAACATTTCATTCAATACATTTTTTTATTTCACTCAATTCCCACAAATTTCGCTTGCCAGTTCGAATGATAATAATCGTCTTGTTCGCGTTCAATTCTCACGCGTTATTATTTGAAATGAAATACAACGAAATAATAACGTGCGTGAATATTGATCGAACAGCAATTCGGTAAAAAGTTCTGAAATCAATATAATGGAATGTAACTTAATTTATTTGAAGTAAATTGAATGCGTTACTCTTTGCAATCATAAAGTGAAATAATCAAATAGACGAGGAAACTGGCAACGGATGAACGAAATACATTAATTACGATGTTCGCGATGCATGGGAACCCAGGTAATTTTACATGTGATTGGTGTCTACTTGGAATGAGTCCATTAAAATTTTTTTTTTATAAACTATAATAAATTTTAGTACAATTATGTGGATTTGAATCTCTTGTGAGATGAAATGAATTATTCAACGTTTGGTTAGTAAAATGAGTTCGGTTACAGATTATATCTGTGACGTTAAGTCGAGGTAATGAATTGGGACTGCTTTATTGAGAATACTCATCTTATTTTCATATGTTCCGTCGTGACTTTGTATATTTCACTCGTTAGCACAATTAAAAAATTAACAGCAGATACATTTCTTAAGTTAAATCTTTTTATCTTCAAAAATGAAGGTAAACTATCGTCACAAAAAGTAATAGTGTGTATACATAATGTGTCTCTTATTTCCAATCTGAAAAATATTTCACACAAATGTCGAACGCCATTTATTTTGAGTCACTTCTGCAATAAGAATTTACAAAATAAAGCCATTAAGAATCGTACGTTGACCTTTCCCAGTAATCATTTTCTTTGTGTTTGCAGCAGTCAATTTTTAAAAGTAATTACATTACATTGCGAAATCAACGTACAACCATTTATAAGTTTTTTTTTCTTCTTTTTTAAGAAGTTAATGTGACCTAGATCGACCCTTTGGTAATACATATAGTACAAATTTATCTAATTTTAAAATTATATGTCGTTAATTTAAAAAAAGAAATGATTGCATCTGTAAATTTTTTCCCACAATGAAACTACGTGCGTTTTCTGACAGACGGAAGGTTAACTAAGATTATCATACCGTTATAATTATTATTTATGATTTATTACATCTCCTATTCTGATAATTATAGTACATGTCATTCGTATGATTGATCCCGCATTTAAAAAAGCATCAAAAGTCTTGCCACACGTGGTAATATTGAGACATGTACTACTATACGTATCGCTGTTTTCGCTTGACGTACACTTTTCCGTGTTGTTTAATAACTAAACTTTTCAAAAGCGAACAAAAATGATTACAAAATTTACGCAACTCTATAAAACCTTCTTTGTCAAGAAGCAACAAGATTCTTGAAGCGCGTCTATCACAAAAGCAATATTTTTTGTTTCTTATTTGTCAGTAAAAAGTCTCTCGAGTTAATGAGTTTTCGCCAAAGCGTACATAAATTCGTCAACAGTGACAGATTGAAACGTCAATCGCGAGGAATGAAAGAACTTTGATCATATTCCGCCGAGTCGAAAATAATTGAAGCAAAGAGGTGAAGAAGGTCCGACTTTACTTCATTCAATTTGTTCATCCTTTTCAAGTAGTTCTTATAAAAGCAGCCACAACTGCTAGATTTATTATACAATTAATTCAACCAAATTATCTCGCATGAATCAAACAAGATTGTCCTCCTATATTAATCGACCGACGAAATTCGAAGTGCAAAAACTCGTGTTCTTTTAACGACTCATGCGATTCGCTCTAAAATGCTGACGTCATTATTAGGTTTATCAACTTTGATATATTCTGTCATCAATTTTAACTATTCCCAAAACACGCTGATAAAAGCCCGTGTAAAGTTACACGATTTTGACACTACTCGTAAAGTTACATTTATGCAACTGAGTTCGCATGATAAGTTAAGTAATTTCACGAATTCCATGCAATTTTTCAATAATTAATTGTGAAACTAAAAATTCTGTGTACACTTTTACATTAAACTTTGTAAAATTACCATATTTTTACTTGATATTTACAACGAACGTGTAATTTTACACTGATTGTATCGGTTATTTGTGACCACTGACAAAAATAAATAAATTTGCTAAAATTAAAAGAACAAATAAATAAAAATCCAATGCAACCAATGACGACTGCCGTGACTGCCCCTCTCCTGTCTTGTTCTGTCGAAAATCAGGATTGCGTAAGTCCAGTGGTGTTTGAGCTTCGTGCAAACGATAGTCCGTTTCCTTATTTGATTTCCTACCACATTAATGTGACATTCACGACATTCGTTTCCCAGATCATTCCGACCACAAAGTCTGCCACCAAGCCGACAAACTAAATAGAGGCGTGTCTCCGGCGGATGTGACGTCACGCCAAATTTCTCTTCCGTGGCACACGAAAGAAAAGCGCCTACCCGTGCAGGTTGAATTTGACTTTGGCTTCTTGCACCATCGAATGTCTCTTTTTCCGACCGAATGGATTTGTAATAAAGTGTTAACGAAATGCCCGCAAACGAGATTTTTCTGTGACGAAACAAGCGTTATATGAATTTAATTTATATTACGCCAATTTTCTTTAATGGCTGCTATTTTATGTCCTCACATGTTGCCATTTACAATTAGATGACGATAGGCGTTGGAAATGGTGTTGTTAATGGTCGCCGGTTGAAGTAACTGAAAACTCTTAAACGAGCATTATAACCTGAAATTCAGTGTGTCAAGATAGTAAACTCGTGGAATTCGTATGTTGAAAAAGCGCGTTTGTATTTTTACATCAACTATTCGTTTTGAATATTCATAAAAAAGGAATAAATCATTTGAAATGTATTTGAGGATATCTTGTGAACCTCTTGCAATTCTAAGTAATTATCTTGAAAACATCTAATATGATACTTGAAATTCTTTCATGCAATAAAAAAAGATTAATAAAAACAAATGAGAATCAAAAATAGCCTTTGTCTATTAGAGAATAATACTTTTTTCAAACAATTTAATACGTAGAATGATCGCAAAAACCGTGTGTTGCAGTTTTACGGATTTTCTGTATAATGTTTGCTGTAAAAAATAATAAGTCGATGACGTAAAATATGAGATGAAATAATCTTGAAAAACATTTTGGAGTTTATAAGGAGAAACGATGAATATATGTATAATGGTGTAGTACAAAAACTTTGTACTCAATTTATTATTTTGCACTAGACACTTAATATAAAGATTTCCGAACACGTCTTCTGAATTGTAATGTGTCAAAAATTTTAATTAATATTATGAAAAAGATGTTAAAAATTGATACTCGTTATTAATTATAATTTTAGACAGAAAAAACAACCTGGAAGTATTGTGTTTTTATCATAATTAAAACAATTCATATGCTGTCTTCTTTTTTGTATAATTGATCGATACACGTCATGTTACTAAGACCATAAATAATCAATGGATACAAAAACTTTGATTTTACCGTAAATGTAATTTACTGGAACTCGTCTGCGAATAATTTCAAATTTTCTATTCGTTTTTGACGAATAATTTCAAAATTTCTATTCGTCTAACATTTGAAGAATTGAAACGTGCATAAAATGTTACGTTACTTTGATCGTGTGAATTCTAAACTTTAAAGGTCATAAATGTTCATTAACGTTGCAAAAATGCTTCTGATAATTTGACACCTAATTTGTTAAAATATTTCATGAAATCGAACTTCGGGTTACCGCAAAATTTATATTCCATAAATATTTATAACATTTGCATGAGCCATTCGTATCAATTGCAGCAAAAAATGTTCGCTTTCCAGGAACGCTAGCTCAAACATTAAAAACAGTGCGTCAAAACTATTAAGTAAATCAAACCAAAGGTCCTGGTTCAAACTAAGCCAAACGATAGCCATAAATCGCCGACATTATTGAACAATAAAAACGCTATCTTAAACAACGTCATTAATAGTGCGGCGCATTAATCCCCTGCCCCCTCCCCCCTGAACGTTCCGAACACTTTGGCACGAATCGAAAATTATTTATCGCTAATTTGTCATTGATTCAACGCGCGCGCTATCACTCACAGATAGACACCGCGACTAAAAGCCCGAATCGATCAAGTGAACGTCATCGACGCGGCAAATTACGGGCGTATCGGGCCAATCAGTCCCCGGCGGTCGATTGGAAGAAAGGCCACTCGGATTTTTTTACAGCTAATAACGCTGGGTTTTATAGCTGCTCATCGATTGTGGCCTTTTTTCCCGCCGCCATTCCATTTTTAATACGAGTCATAAAAAGTCGCATAAACATATTATATGCGATGTTACCGCGAATCTGTCCACCATCAAACGGTGGATGCATAAAGATTCACTTTTAAAAGTCCAGAATGAATCCCGAGTTACTGGTGTTGAATTTTAACTTATTTCAAAGTCACGGCAGGACAAATATAGCAAAACCGTAGAATAATTTCTTATGGGGATTTAAAAAAGTACATTTTTGTTATTGTTTCACTTGAATATGATTTCAATTGAGTTTGGTATCATAAATCATTTAGTATATCATGTTTTATGATATACTACATTAAAAAGTTTGTTTATAATATGTTGTGTCAAGGTAATAAGCATAGTTAAATCCACTTAAAGAAATTTTGAAAATTCGTTATTAAATTTATTATCCTCATTAAAGTCAAGTTGAAACATTGTGACTACAATTTTTTTGCAAAATTATTTATAAATTGTTGTTCCCCTGTGATGTCTAGCACTGACTCATTAAATGAGTGATTTAAAACCAAAATTATCAACACTTTACAACTTGACTTAACAAAAGCGAACGATGCCTTTGCGGTTGAATACGGACAACCAGCCGATGGCTAAAAAGAGAAATGTACCGGGTGATAATTTTTTCGCACAACACAAAAACCCATGGACTAGTCGTTCGGCATGTATTATTTACTTTAATAGGCAAATACCGAAGACCTTTTCGCCGAGCGGACGGATGACGAAACCCCGAGGAATTGAAAAAAAAGCCGAATGGAAAAGGCTTTCAGCAAAGGCTGTGTGCGCTTGTAAAACGTCGCGGCTGAAAAAAATGGCCGGCCGGATAAAAAAGGCTGCGCGAACAATCGAACGGCTCGGATTAGCATGCGAGATTGTCGGACGCGGAACGATTTTCTCCGCAGAAATATTAGCGCGGTTTATGGAACGTCGAGGATGTACTCGGAGCATAAATATTAAAGCACGTGGTGTTTGCGCATGTAATGCGTTGCCATGTGGGAAAAGCGGCGATTCGTCTTATTATATAACCCGCTTGGCTATTTCTCGCATTCTAATGTATGTTATTACTATTTTTTTCATCTCCTCTTTATTCGCTCGTCTCGTTTTTCAATGGATAATATCGTTACGATGATGAATGATAACGTTCAGGAATAAATGCTCGATCGAGTGAAAAAGCAAGCGCTTACGCGCGACGGGCAAATTTATTTCCCGCGCATCGCAACGGACCGAAAATTTATTATTCAATAAAATTATAGTTTCACGCGGCATTGTGCGCGAATCGCTAATGCGCTGGCCGATATTATAATTAAGCCGCAACAAATGATTCAAGTGGATTACACGTGGCGCTTTACGTCACTCGTCAAAAGTTTCCCACAAGCCACTTCCCCTGTTACGATTGTTCGGGTGCCTTTGTAAAAATTGGTTTTCAATTAAAATCACTCGGCCGAGAATTGGGCCGCCGGAGAATAATCAATCGTCATAAATCGCGTTGAATTAACCGCGCGGCCCGGCCCCGATCGATTGGCGCGATTTCCAGATCTTAACTAATTTCTTCGCGGCTCACGGCTGTAATGCAAAAGTTAATAACGGATATTAAGTCTGTCGAGTGTACGATCTGTCAGTACGAATTTATATCATTAGGAGAACAAAGAGCGTTACAACGTAATCGATACGTGAGAATTTGGAGCACAGCGAGCGATCATTAAATAACGTCTGAAATACTTGCGATTCGCGGTAGAACAATGAATAGATACCATCACGCGCAAGCAGCCCTCGAAATGTTTCCTATCACAAATTAAGCTTCGTCCGCTACTAAGGTTTCATGCAAATCAACGATAATGTTTCTTGTTTACTCTCATAAGAGTATAGTAATAAGTAGTATAGTTAGATAACACGGTAGAATACTTATATAGTAAATTCAGTAGAGTAACATATTAAAATACTGCCTTAATCAGAAAAAAAAATCAGGTGACTTTTGCAGTCTTTGAAAAGTTGTAACTTCAAAATTACGAGTTCTGACTGAAAATATTTTAAAATGTATGTAACTAAGAACATTATGATTTCTTACCGAAAACAATTGTTACTCAAGTAACCAAAGAAGTATTCCTTTACTTTCTACCGTCCGATGAATATTTCAACGATGACAGATATACTTGTTCGTTGAGGGTTGATTTACGGAGTTTTCTCCTCCGTTCAAATGCTCCTATCCACAAAGGTAATCTATGATTAACTCTGATATGTAACAAATATTTGCGGATAGTTATTGCAAGTCAAATTAGCAATAATGCGCAATTATTCTTCTATTTTGAAATAAAAAAAAAATGAGAAATCGCTCGATAGACTGTCTTCAACTCAGATTTGAATATAGATACGATTGTCGTTTCGTTCTTTACATTCCTATCATTAAATCATCAGTTTGACAAGATATTAGTTATTTATTGCTCTTTTTTTGAAACCTCCGGACGATCTTTGACCAATGACATCATTTAAAATAAAATAAAAAGATACATATACTTTTAACAAAGCTACAACATTACGCAAACCGTACTTTTCAAGCATTTATACTTCTGATCGGATCTTTATTTGCGGGATGACGTTATTATTTTTTCCCATAATTTTCGCGTGTCGTAATAATCCCGCTGAATCCACCATGATATCGCGCGGCCATAAACAAAGAATTTTTATGATCCGCTATCCGTTTGTCGAAAGCCTCGATTTGAAACGATTTTTATGGGTGAGTTGCATCTGACAATTGTAATTATAAGCGCAAAGGCTCGCGCGGCTACTTTCGATGATTCCAACTTAGATAAATCCCGCAAAAAATGGCGAAACATGGTCAATTACTATTGTCGTAACTCTCCGCATACTCACCATGCACTACGAATGCATACGTTTCAAAATTGTCGCCGTCTTCTATAACTTACGCTCGCTGTCATCGCGAACGTCGTTGCTTTAATTGTCTTTCCACATAAGGTGGAAGGAACATTAGGAACGACCGTGTATCGCTTTGCTTCGCTCCGCTGGCAAATTAAAATCCTATTATTGCGTAACTAAACCGTAACGTACGGCCTTTTCGGCCATTTTCGTTTTGTTTCTGTTGTTTTTATTGTAACGCTACGAGTGTTAAGGTGGATTGCCGTAATGAGAAAAAGCGATTAGTCTAAGTCGTGCAGCTGAAAAAGGTCCAGTTTGCATAAGTAAATGTCCAAAAGCTGCTATGATAATGTATACCAAGTTTTACCGAACAAATACAGCTAAATCCCGGTTCAAATTTAAGAGTAATAAGGAATTGAAAATAAAGAAACGTAAATGGAGAAGGCGTCGGTTGTTTCCGCTTTTTTACCTCCGATGTTTACACCCGTTGTGTCCACTTCGTGATTTCTAAATAAGTCACCATTTAATTCCATTCAAATTGCATTTTTTAGCTGCATAGCAGTTGCTGCACTGTATTTTTTTCTGTTTGAATTACCATTGGATATTCCCGTTCACCTCGTGGCACAAAGAACTTGGTAAACAGTTTGTACCAAAAATTTGGCAAAAATTCGAAAAGCCTGAATGAAACGCGGCATTTTACCCGCCTGAATAATTCAATGATTCGCTGTGTTGCAACACCATTTCATCAGTGTTGCAGGCCAAAAGTGCCCCCTCTTGGTCGTGTTTTGCCTTTCGTCGGACGATTTACATATTCCCCTGCGCCGTTAAAAGTGTTCCATTTTCAATTCAATTCTAAAAACGCCATGCACGTTCACTAATAATAAATATTGATACGATTTAGCTACTATAATTATGAATTCAGTTCAGTTAAAGTTAAAAAAAATGAAGTAGAAGAAATTGTTATATATATATAAAATTATATTCAAAAAAACTTTTTCTACTTTTCAACCAAAAATACAGTTTCAACGAAAAATATGTCTCCTGGTGTCGCAGATCGTGGTTGGCGGTCTCGCGGTAGACCGAGGTCTTGAAAATGTAAATACTGGCGATGTTCGAGGTGTGTCGGCGCGAAAAAAAGTCTCGCTCCGAGACAAATGTCGCGGCGCGAGCCCCTCCTTTATAATATAATGTACGACGCCGTGCGCTCGACTTTACACGAACGGCCGGCAAAAATTCGGACGAGCACGATTCGGCGAGATTTAACACTGTACTGCGGGCTTTACGACGCATTCCCGCCTGATCGCGGCGTAAATTCCGTTGGGATTTAAGGCCGGTCCGCGCGGATTGAACCGAAACGGCGCGGACATTTGAGC
>JABFOV010000472.1:0-37908 GCA_022817685.1 Aradophagus sp. ZL-2020 | reverse complement strand
CGGTGGACGAATGCACAGTCTAGACTGTTACTGTAACAGTCAATTTTCAACAGTCAGACTGTACAGTCAAGACTGTTAGCATAACAGTAAGTACTGTTTGTCTAACAGTCTATTTCTCTCAGTGTATCTTCCAAATACTCACGACAACAGTTTTTATAACAGATCTTGCAAAAAAATATTGACCATTCACTAAACGTAGTTGAAAAACTTCTAATTACAGAACAACCTTCAAAAGTCGATCAAGAACGGTCTTGCGTGGAGACGGACAGCATTGAAACTGGTCTACGGAAAACCAAGATGTCACCAGATTCGCCATTACGCGGCTCGCCCTCGCGAAACGCTCCTTCGCCGCGCAGCAGTTCAATCGTTCGCGAAGGCAGCAACGTATCGCGGGTATCGAGCGGAAGTCGCGAAAATATCGGCTCGAGCCCGGAAGGAAGTCCTCTGAAACGCGCGACACCCCGGCCTGGCGCGCGCAAACCAACGCCGGGCCGCAACCCGGCGCCGAAATCCGGCGCCGGCAACAGCAACACCTGGAACGGCCGGCAGGCCAAGCAGCGACCGGTTATTCGACCGGACACTTTCGGCCAATCGGCCTCGATCGATGCCACGCCAAGTTTTTCCAGGAAGACTTGCACCAGGCAAAGTCTGCCGCGCGCCAGCAACGGGCCCCAATATGACCGGAACGGCCGTAGAATTCGATCCGCGATTTCCAGTTCGCTTCAATCGTCGCCTACCAAAACTTCAAATCCACTGCTGGAGCAGATCATCAACAAAGTCGGCCACCTGCAGGATGACAAGGAGATCGTCCAGAAGCTGCAGGACCTTTTAAAGGATTACAAAGGTAAGGATGGGGACCAGGACGATGGAACCCTGGATTTCACGCGAGCTTGGATCGACGGCAACGGCACAGTCGCTCTGCCAGCCGACGGGCCCGTCGTCGCTAGCCCGAGAAAGGACCCGAAACCAGTAAAGGCAGGGTTCTCGCGCATACCCGCGCCGGTTTACAAAAGACCTATGTCCGTGGCTTCAAATAATGTTTGATTTTAGGTTCGGGGTATAGGGCATGTTTACGGGAACAGTCTGCTGATTAAAATTACGTTTGATATGGGAACAAGTTCAGTATCTAAAATAATTCATGCTGAAGTAAAAAATGGTGCTGAAAATCTTAGACGATTTTACAAGTGTTTCATATTTCTCTATAATACATTAAGAACAATGTATAAGCAGAAATTAAGTATATTATTTATGATTAAAAAATCATTTTTTGTAAATGGTTATGCTAACTTTTTTGAAAAAATATTAATTTCGACCATATATTTTTTAGTAGTGTTGCTGCTATTCTTTAAACAGTTATGTCTCAGTATTGAGAAGTGTGAAGCGCTGTCTTAAATCGCCTGAGGTTTCGGAGATCTTTTGACGTTGTTCAACGTTGAGTACTGCTGAGTTAAACGTCTGGAAAATGATACCGGAGCAAATGTAATTTTAGTCCGAAAATTGTCTTCCTGTGTAGTTGTGCGGGGCTTCGTTTCGTCAAGACTGGTGCTACCGAGCCTCCGGGCCGGCTTGTCTTGATGGCCCACGGTTGTGTATAGTCAGTTTTCAAACACGCCGTGTTGGATCGAAATTCGTCGCTAGTGCCCTTTGTTTTGTCTTTTGTTTCATTTGGTTCCTAGCTTTGTACTTTGAGCTTCATTCTTCTTTGTACTAGTTTTCGTTTTCATCTTTTATGTTTCTCTTGTTTTTCTGTTCGGTTTTTAATTATTAGATTTGAAATCAATATCTTGATTACCATTAATCTATTTTTGTTACCTGTATTGATTTTATTAAATACATAATCTATTTTTTTGTTTATAACTTCCTGTTAATTTTTCTGTTTATTTTGTATTGAACATAAACAAGTTCAAATAGTAATTAACGGTACATCACATGTAATCGTTTGTATACATAATATAAAGTAATACAAATTTTCTCATTGCCAAGATAACGTCATTAGACTAAAAAGTCTTGAAATTAATGAAAAGAGTAGATCTTTAATTAAAAAGACTGTACCTGACATATCTGTGACTAGAATTTTACGAGATAAACGTAGCTACCATTATTAATGAGCTTTCCAAAACTTAATTTTTAGATGTCGTAGTACCAGTATCGTATACCAGTCTTTTGTTAATAAAAAACAAAATCCGTTCAAATTTATGAATTTTTTTCTATAAACATTATTAAAAATTTTATGAATTTCAGTTACATATACTACAAATAATATTTCAAAATACATTTCATGTATTGTAAAATTAAACTAAAAACGAGGCCGCGTGTATACGACTGAATTAAATAATCTTACTGAATTGAATAATCACTTTCGTTATCGCAGTAAGAGTAAGCGACGAATTTTGATTGACCACGTACTGTAATTTCCCGTCTTCCTTTGTAAGTTTACTAACACGCGTTCGCAACATGCCGTAATAGACGCGACAGGTATTATTAACTACTTGCACTGTCACTAAAGCAATATAAGCCTGTTTTGATTCTTAGATTTTGCATTTGTAACTCCAACGAATCTTTTTCTTTCTTTTTTTGTTTTGTTCCATAATAAGTATAATAAACGACAAACAATTGCTACGATTAGGCATCGTCGATGGGAATCCGTCGACCGGCACGACGATTCCTTCGGCGTTTTCGTCAAAATGTCGATACGATGATTTGGTGCTCTCTGTATATTTACTTGTTGACCGATTTTTCGCAAATCGTTTCTTCGGCGTCCGAAAAGTCGCATCCGTTGCGTTTCCAAGGCAACCCCGATTAGAATATCGACAAAAAACATTCTTTGTAAAATTTTTGGGACAATAATTTTCATAAAGAAAAAGGAACGTTTCAATGGAATATTCTTTATAAAAATTATTATACACATTTGTCCCAAATGTCTGTAAGGAACGTTCCTTGTGAACATTATAATCGAGGGGTTCGCCGTTCTGAGTTCAATCGGCGCTTCTTTAACATGACGCCTATTGTTATTGCGAATTATTTATTTATATAGTCTATCGGTTGTATATTTATTAAAGACGATTTATTTGCGCGTTGTAATAGTATCGTTTCCTGTGCGATCGCGGAACAGTGAAGAGACGTGGCTACGTTCAAAGGTGAGAGTCGATTCCAAACGCGAGGCAACCAAAATTTCATTCGCCCCTTAAAATAACAAATATTTCACCAATATTTAACATAAACCTTAAAAGATAAAAAATAATATTTTGAAGATGTTTTAATATATTAATTTTGAAAATTGATGTTTGAATACTTCATAAATATTAAAGTATGCTTGAAAGTGGTTAAATATTGTAAAATATTCAAAAAATTTCTGCACTATCCGGGGCGACAATTGGTTTCCCATTCAAAGGACAATACGTCGAGCGCGAGTATAACTTTATTTTTCTCATGATTACTCCACACATACATTCGTGAACATGATAAATAGTCGTCTCGTGACCCTGGTACAAAGATCTTGCTGTTTTAGACTAAAAAATCGTAGGCTAAAACAGTATGAAAATGCAATCGAAATTTCACATTCGTAATGTGAAATTTCATGAAGATTTCATTCGCGTAAGTAATCCTCCTAGATAACGTAATTATGAAACACTGAAGTTGGTCACAAGTAACGGTTTTCATTCCGACTATATAATTTAATTACCGTGTATTCTGCTATATTTTTTAAATTTGTCATGGAATATGAAAACAATAAAAAGAATATCACAACATTTTTGTTTTAATATTGTTATTTTCTAAAATATACAATAAAAAACTAAATTCAATGCTGTTTGCGTTTATTTACAATTTTCAGTATGAAATGTTTCAAAAATTGGCAGAAAATATGAAAGTGAAATTTCGGTTGCATTGTCATACTGTTTTAGCCTACGAAATTCTATTCTAAAACAATAAGATCTTTGTACCAGGGGAGTGCTTCCCAAACGTAAAGTCGACGATTCCCTGGCCATTGTTTCATTTCTACCCAAGTGTTCCCGATCCCCAAAATGGATGTTCAATAATCGAGCTTGTTAGACGTTATAACATTAACGATATTTCTACGATGACTGACGATAAAACGGAACATTTACTTTCATCGACTGCCTTCAGATATACGAGTAGTGAAACAGTGAGCAGACATTGCGTTTGTTGAAGATCTATTTTGTAAACTGTATTAGCGTGAAAAAAGGAAAGGTAAAACTAACCGAATGGAAAAGAAAGGAGATATAGATCTTGTTACAGCGAATCGTTTCGGCCTTCGTTAATTGTTACCGATCATTTGTTTCCTTCAATTACTGTATTGTCGACGAGTAAAACGCCATTCCAGGGTTTTAGGTGTCTTTTATACCAAAAGCGACGTTGTAGTTGATTTTTTGTACTAAGTGTCTTAAGTGTGGGGTCAAGCTGGCGAGCTTGCTCCAATTAGTTAGGTGATTGTAGAAACTAAAGAAGGACGGAATTACCGATGGGAAACGGGGGGAGCAGAGCTGAAGAGTAAACGTGAAAAATCAAAAAAACAGGTCGCGGTTGTGCGTAAAGGCCTAGACTATTTTTAGTACGTTCATAGGACAATCGACGATTATAGTTTTGTAGTGAAAGAAGAGGCAAGTGACTTGAGGTGCCGCTCCTGTTATGCAAAAGGTGATAGCAATGTAAGGTGCAAGTCCGAAAAAACAACCATATTTTTGTGTCTTGGTGACAAGCTGTAGAGTTTTCGGACATTGGTTCCGCACAAACGAACGTGCGCGAAGAAAGAATCCACGTTTACTTTGTTGAAATTGTGACATTAGACATTAATCTACAGAATTATTATATCTTTATCGTATTTTTCTAGATCTATTTGTTTGTGAGGTTGTTATCTATGCACTGAGAAAACATACTGTAAATTTTAGTAAGAAAATATTTGTATGAAAGGTGGTATACATTTTCTTTTGGTATTGATGATAAATTTTACAAAATTTACCAATTAGAGGAAAAAATTTCCATAAAAAGGGTAAACAATTTGTAAAATATCTAAAACATGTATATGTGACCACATTCCAGAATAATTTAGTAAAATTTTAGGTATTTTTTCTCATCTTATCATCAAATAATGTAATAGTTGTAATTTTTGAGTTTTTAAGTATTTAAGTATTTAAGTTTCTCGACCACTTTTGTCAAATTGATTATGAACCACAAACGGCAGTTTATGTAGAACATACATACTTATACTACTTGATTTTTGACGAAATACGGTGAACTTCTAATTCCAAAAAAAGGACATTTTGGTTCTCACTCCAAAATTCTTTTATTTAAGTTTAATAATAACTTCAGATTTTCCAATTTTAAGATTGATCCATTCTTCTGCAATTGAATCACATTTCCAATGATCATCATCGTCAAACATCTTGACAATAATTCTCTGACCAAACAAGTACGTTTCATTATATTTCATTTCAAAAATGCATTTTATGTTTTTTCTAAAACATTCATTCTATTTAATAAGACATAAAACAATTATGCAAAGCGACTTGGTATCTTTTTTTGACGAGTAACCGTCCATCGCTTGATTTTCGCTGCTGTTTTGATCCCTTGAGCGGTGACAGTTGTCACATCGCCGTTAAGCATTGTTGTACGTCGAAAGTTTGACATGCAAACGCTACACGAGTGCGTTATTATTAATTATGATTATTCACATTATATTGCTTTTTATGTTTCTTATTACAGTTATTATTATTGCAGTTCTAATAATTATTATTATTATTAATATTATATTAATATTTTATTACTTTTATTACCATCACTATTATTCTTCTTATAGCATTACAATTCATATTGCTTCTCTCATCCTCGTGATGATACTTTGTAACAATTAACATTAACGTTTTAACGACGTCGCCTACTTTGCATTAGAATTTTATTTACACGAACGAGTTATCAGTTGACAGAAATAAATAAAAGACAGGCATAAAACGAAATGCGAGTTTTCTTTACAGCCCCCGTCGACGAACGTGGCTATCTCGTTGAGATCATTCCGTTCAGGTAAGTTTTGCAATGACGGGCAATTAGCATTGAAACGTACGGTCGTTTCGTATGAAAATTCGTAGAAGCGAAAAGCGCCTCGTTTCCTGAACGTGTTTGCTACGAGAAAAGAGCACAGTCGGAGATCTGACGCACGGCAAGAGCGCTTGTCCGAATCTAGCACGATCCTCCGGCCTTGCTGCATATGGTAAAACGACTCTCCGCGGGATCGTAATGACTGTTCGAATAGCGTGAACCTCGGAAGAGAGGCCATTTTTAGCTCACCTCGTGGCAATGAATCGCGCGGTTCAACGTGACGTAATTTTGTTTATTTTGCCGCCACGCAAAGGAACGCCGACTCATCGCTCTTTAACGACTCCCAAGTGTTTCAATGTTTTCAGACGCCGCTTACGCGGACCTGCGATTTTGCCGATTGTCACGTTATCTGCTCACCGATGGCTACTTGAATCCACCGCGACACATTTCTATGCAAGTTTTTCATAAAAGCAGTATGTTTACTCTCAATATTAATACAAAGTTTAAAGCGTATCGCCGTTTGTGAGCATTTAAAAAGAGACTTCAATAAAGAAGTCAAAAACACGGAGCATCATTGAGTCATCGCAGAAGGCATTGAAGCAATGCGCGAGATGCTATCTGTTTTGATGTTTAATCTTTCGACGTAGTTGCGCGGATCGACAGCTAATCACCGGCCCATTTACAGAATTGCAGGGGCGGAAACGCGCCTAGTTGCATGTTTGCGGTTCAATTTTCAGTCGTTTGATTTGTATCATCTGGTTTTATTTCATTCCATTTTTCAGTTCCTAAACTGGTTTCGGTATTCTGCGACGTAATACATTAGTGAAAGTATTATGAGAAAAAACAATAAAATGAATGGGAATTCTCGAATAAGGTAAGTTTTTAATTGAATGAAATTCCTTATTAAATAATACAAATAGTTTTTGAAAAAATGTAACTAGTATCTCAGAATTGTACAACTAAATTATTTTGCAGCTCCACCATGCATTATGATCATTTTTATTTTATCGAAATCTAATTTTGGCTACGATAACGTGATATTTTTAAACATTATATCATGTTATGTTTCAATTTACCTTTAAATAGAAACTACTATGACGGTTGGTGTAGAAATTAATAAAAGTAATAAGTCGATAACATATAAATTGACCGTAAGATATCAAGACTCATTCAAACAATAGATGAGCTCATAAATGTTTTTTATAGCGTAATCAAACGTCAAGGATCCAGATGCGTACATTCATAATTATAATTAAGAAATTGACAGATCGTGACATCTAACGCTGAACTTATCAAATGCTAATGAAGGGTAATTGTAATGCAATAAACTGAATTACAGGCTTGTTGACATCACAATAGCATTTAATTTGCTTCGGTTCTATTTATTGATTTCATCTCAGAAAAATGAATCGTCATTAAGCAAATCAGTGTAAACACAATTCACGTCTTTAATTGCTATAGAAAAAATGTTGAAAACTATAAATTCTTATTCTGATAATACGTAAAATCTTTGATTTTAAACATGATGAATTTCGAAATTTTGAAACTAAAATTACTTGTCTACATAAATTCAACTTTGACCTCTTTTTAAATTGTTTTTCAGAATTCGTTCCAGATCCAGTAGCCCTGCTTTTGTAAGTTTTTGAACCACTTTACTCCTATAAAACTTACTGAAATACTGTATTTTTCAGTAATAATAAAAAATAAGAAAATTTCATTTCAATATGATGCACAATTTCGAAGTCCGACTCGAATGTTCAATCTGATGCAAAATGCAGACATTTGGCCACAATTCGACTAAAAAACGTAAGTTGTAAATCAGAAGTAGCGTGAACCGTCGCGAGTCATTAATATTGCAAGAAAAAAAGGCCCGGCCGGAGTTGACAAAACGCGGCCGGGCATTTTCGCGAGTGGCGCTCGTGACTTATTACCATAAGGAAAGCGAAGCGAGCGGCGGCGGCGGCGTTGCCGGTGAAACGCGGCAATAATGGACCCCGGCGATGCTAATAAATTTGCCGCGCGGCGATATAAAGATGAGATTCGCGAAAAAGAAGGCGACGGCCTATCGGATGACCGGAGGCTAATGAAACCAGGCGTTGAGTTCCTCGGTGACCCACGGTGTACTCTCTCATTTCGTAGGCGGCAAGCAGGTGCCTCTGGGCGCTCCTCTCCGGTGCATTTAGCGTGCCGCTTGTACATAAGTATTCCGCCCACGCGACCGGCCAGCATACGCGCCGTGCTAATGCCAGCGAAATATCACGGGTTCGTCGAGGGACCCTGCCGGCGAGGCAGCCCGAGCCTTGTCCGAGGATACCATTCCATGGACGTTGACGTTTTGCGCGCGCATCGTGTTCTTTTTTTTTTTTTTTTTCATTTCCTACTCAGTTTTTACAAGTCACTTTTCTAGTGAGTACTTTTGCATTATAGAGCATTAGTAGCAGCATTAGTTGTGTTAACGACAAAGTGTTTTTTTTTCTTTTATAAAATTCATCTTAATAAAACGAAATAGTATATTATTGCTGAGGGCGCCACTGCGCCTGAGGCATGTACGCTATTTTACGGACCGAGGGAGTGGAGGGTAAAGTGGAACTTACCGTCCTAGGGCGGTAAAGATGGAGGGCGTAGCCCGAGAGCAACTTTACTGCCCGAGGAGCGAATAGTTCCAATTTCGTCCGCTCCCAAAGTGCGTAAAGTATATTATCGGTATATAAAAAATATATTGCATACATACTTTATATACTTATTGCAGCTTTGTTGCACAATTTTCGACCACGTCTGTTGATTTTATGAACAGAAGTTCAAACACTTTCGCTGATAAAAAACGAACTCGAAGTGTTTAAATTCACCGACAATCACGGCAAATAAACTTGTTATCAAATCGCCGAACAAATTTGTCTCGTTTCATTATTTATTAAAGAAAATGCTGTTTTACTTAACGACTCGTATCTCGACTTGTTTCAAATTTCGTTGAAATCTCGTTACACTCGGTGGCATATAAACGTGCGATTTTTGCGTCAGTTTCATAATTTAATAATGCAGTTCGCGTTGGCCTGTATATAAAACCGCTGATTTTATGAATCACGACGGCGCACGCTACGACTTTTTGTCACGAAATATTTCGGTTTAAATTTCAGACTGCATTACGCGCCGTCTGGAGTTCGTTATAAAATGCTCTCGAGGTGTTCATAAACATCGATTGTTCATCGGTCCCGAGCGAAATTTGGCCCGGCTTTCTCGGGCAGCCATAAGTTAAGCCGAACATTTGGTGAATAATAGATTTGGAACATGTAGGCGCAGCGTCTGGGAATATAAAATCAAGCTGAAATATTTCGCAAAGTTTATTTAGATTCAAAGGACAATTTGAAAAATGTAAAAATAGATTGCCCGTACAATATAATTTATTTTCAAAATTTAAAATCACAGTCATGCTTTTTATACGTGGCACTTTTTGAATTCATCAATCGATTCTATTCAAATGTTTTGCAACATTAAAATTTTGAATACGTTTCGTAAAAGAAAGAAATCGTTGGTATATTTAGAACAAAGAATTACAACTCAAGTTGAATTGCGGTTAAAAAAATCAATTCGAAAACTATAATTTCAAAAATAGATCGGAAATTGTGTTGTTAAAAAAGAAATCTACGAAAATGGTAGTATAATATTTTACGAGGCACAGTTTTTCAAACCAAATGTGTTTGTATGTATAAAGCAGTATCGATTCTACATAGTTGCGTGCATTGTGCCATTTCATAGTGCAATCGTTATTAGAAAATTATAGCTCATAATAAAATTCAGTATACGAAATAAAGAATCGATTGTGCACCAATCGATAATTAACGCGAAGCAGATTCGCTGTCCAAATTTAGAGTCATATCTTTATCGACCAACTATTAGTATAACAAATTGTAAATCTTGCAATTTATAACGTCGAATTAAATTAATTAAAACAATAATTCCAGACATCTTAGATAAGGAATAGCTTTCAGTAAATCTTAATATTTATTACGCAACAAAATTCAATTGATGTCTGCTTATGATTGTTTTCAATTAGTCTTTTTATGTCGATACTCCCCTTTCATAAGCCATCTCATTTTCATTAAGCCAATTGCAATTCGTTTCGGGTAATTAAAACCAATTGATATGCAAGTTACCAGTATCAACTTCCTATACAAACATCGTAGATATTTTCTTTTCTTTATTCGACCCTTTAATTAATGAATCCGTCTATAATCAAAGTGAAATAATTCTAAAATAAATACATTCAGTGTTATTTATATTTAAAATGAGTATTTTGTCGTTATAATTATTTGTAAATATCGGTTCATTTTATTTAATTTGATTGCTCGTTTAATTTTTTAGGTATATTTTGTTTAATTTATTAAATATTAAAAATTTGATCGAAAACACAGCGATTACACAATAAAGACAGAGGAATTTCCTAAATGCCTCTTAGCAATGTAAAGCTACGTTTTATCCCGTCATCTACTCAATCTATTAAAGATTTGTTCTACTTGCTTCAAGTAGACACCACTTAGTTCGATATATATATCCGTTTAAAATATTCAGTCTCTCACGACTTTCCTCAAAGCAGATCCGAATTTAAGAGTTCTGACATACAATCCCCAGGCGAAGAAAAAAACATTAGCAAAGCAAATTTGTTGATCTCTAGAAAGTGATGTCTATCGTCCTCGCGATCTAAATCCACTTTATCTTGATCTATAAGGGAAATGCGTATCGAGTATAGAGAGACGAAGAGGCCATCACTTATGGCTCTATGTAAATACTACTATTTATAAGCTGTAGATCAAGTGTAGTTAGTTAATTGCAAGAAATTTGCCGATATGGTTGTTAAAGGATGCGAGTTAGGTTTGTTTAATGCAAATATTTTTAATAAGACTAGAAATTGACTATTATTATTATAAATAATTGTTTATTTAATTTCAAAGTCAGATCAAGGTATTTGGAAACTTACAAACAATTCAACATTCGAGAAATATTAATTTTATATTATAATGGATCGAACGACTTAAATAAGGCTTCACTTTAAATAATTCTTTGTGCAATTTTTCTTAACTTATAAACGTATAATAAATGTAAAAGAAACGTTTTCGTGAAAATTTATACATTATTTTCAAAGAGTGTCACAGCTGTTGAAAAAATATCGAGCTGATTCCAAATATTGTATCACATCATACCTTTCATCACAAACATTATAAATAGTCAATGCACTATCGATTTCGGATTCGTCTAATGACTTTCTTGCGTTTTAAACAAGCCGACAAAAAAGAAGCAGTCGCAAAATAAAAACCCAAACCTGACGATTTGTCGGTGAATCGCGCGCGATAAATTTAACTGCGACGTATATCCCCGAGAACAATTTATACGGGGTTTGTGTAATTGTAAAACCCAAAGGAATGCATCAGCGCGCGATGACTTGTAAAGCTCCTTGATCCCGAAGATACGTTCGGGGCATCGCTCGGCAGCTTTGCGCCGAAGGATGATTTCCCATAAGCCCGTCGGACCGACCGACTCGAGCTTAAAAGAGGGTACTATGGCTTCGCGGCGCAGTCCTTGCCCGCAAGGTTCTGTCATATAACTCTTTATTTATATAGACTTGTGCCAAACATGCGAGCGTTTATGTGCCCTTCTACAGCCCCTTATTTTTCTACCTTTAAACAACAATTTTTTGTCTTTCTATTGCAAAGCGTCATTATTCGACGGAAACGATTGAATTAAAAATATGATTTAAAGAAATTTTTAAATTGTTAATATTTGTCGCAGCATTGAATTAAAAATCTGCCTTTTAATTTTTAAATCGAATGGTTACGAAAATTGCAACAATGGCTTAAAACTGTTTCAAAGGAGTTTTCGAGCGCACATCGAAGCATTGTGAAATGTTTTTTCATCGTGCCAACCCACGGCGCGCTAAATAACATTTTCGAGATACGGCATCTCGAGCTTGAGGTCAGGACCTTAGCCACTGTTGCAGGCAAATCACAATCTCGCATGCGATGATTTTGCATTTGTCAATATTGTATCTACATTGGTCGGAAACAATATGCCATTATTAATACGTATTCGAAAGATGTTTCGCATTCCTATCAAAAAGTTGTTTCAATCACAATAACTCGGCGCACGTCGAGCGCATTGAACGCGCGTTTTTGATGAATGAAGCCAATGTTGCGCGCCGACAGAGTATCAGATCGAGGAAAGCAGCTCGGCCTTTTATTCGCCTTGGTAATACGCTTTGATCGTTGAATCGAATGAAATAATAATTAATCAAGCGAGAAAAAAAAACAGTTTCCAAGCAAATGCCCTTTGTTTTTCAAATTTTTCAATTATTGTAAAATACTATTTCCTTGTAACATTTTAATTATCGCTATCAACAAAAGTCGGCAACACAAGAAGAATACATTACGACACGAACGTACGATTCATTTCAAGCCTGAAACTCAAAAGCCCGATAACGAAATTTCCCCGGACACAAAACGACCGAACCAGAACCGCATCGGCCGATAAGCAAATGCTTACAACAACGCCAACTATCCGTCTCGGAATCTTCAACGTCACCACTTTCTACAAGCCAAAGTCAGTTATCCATTGGCAATCCGAATCGCCGATTCTTCTTACAATTATAGTCGGCGCGATAAAAGACAAGATCTGTCATGACATAACGTCGGCGAAACAATATCGTCAAGTCGACCATTCGGCACGACCAAAGTGCTCTTGCAAGATTGTTGGCTGGCGACAACAATTGCTCGGCCACGCGGGGAAAAGAGGCACAACTGAAGGGGTGACCCGAAGATATAAGAAAAAAAAACCGATAGAAAGGGATGAAAAGAGAAGGCTCAAGAGCAACAGAAAAATAAAAAGAAATCGAAGGAAAAACTAGTTAAGAAACTGAAAGAACGGTAGAACGAGAGAAGGAAACATTGAGAAAAAAATTGATTACTTTAAATAAATCATTTGGTTGATATTCGGTACTTACAGTTACCAAATTACCTATACAGAGAATAATTTTATTTACGTCTGTGTATTGGTAAGATAAATTGAAATTTAATTGATCCAGTCAATTATTTAATTGATCTTATATCAACCCTACGATTGAAATGGTCCAACCAAAAGTATGGCTGATTCAACCAAATCCTTTTCTCGACGAAGAAAGGCAAAGGACGGCGCGTTTCGCGCAGACAAAGAAAACTGAGCCGCCTCGTGCCTCGGCCGGAGTGTTTCTCCAGTGTTAATGAGGGATCTTGGTCGTGGCAATTGGCCGCGGTCTACCGCGATCGAGAAGTGGCACGAGTCCAGTGGGAACTTAGACGAGTCACACGAGCGGCAACCGCGGAAAGGTCGCTCTCGTGATCCCCGCTGTCTCGGATCACAGAATATCACTTCATTTCACTTTAGCGATGAGATGATACGCTCGATTAGATCGAGTCTTGGGTCCGATCGAGTGGACAAATGCGCCACGAACGTTTCACGGTAACAACCGACTCAAAATTACGCCGTCGAACATCAAAGTGACATTTATAGTTTGATAATCGTATAATATTATCTCAGAGAACTTTTAAAGTCGGTATCGCTTTTTTGCTTTTAATGTTATCGTAGTGTTAACCTAGTAGCTAACGTCGGTAAGTGTCGATAAGTCAATGCCTGCAACTAAGTTTAATAATTTAACAATATTTAACAATAGTTTAATAACATAACAATGTTATATATTTTTTTACAATATTGTTGTAGTAGTTATCATGAACAATAGATTTACAGAAGAACATTTTATTAAATAAATGATTTTGCGTAGATAATCATCAGAGACGGTTTTACATTTTAAAAATCAACTTTGAATTGTGTGTTTCTCTGCCTGACGATGAACAATTCAGCAATTTTTTTAATTGCTTTTGCAATAATCGTAAAAACTTTTTTCTCTATTTACATAATCACCGTTACACACCTAAAAAGTGCGCGCGCAATGTTTTACTAGAGAACGAATGTGAAGTATAGAACGACGATTTGAGAAAAGTGATCTGCAACTGATAAAGTGCACGTGCATGCGTTAATCTGGTAATAATGAAGCTCACCAGTCACCACCAATTGCGTGGGCAGTCGCACGCAACTACCTCATACAACTACCTGCAACGCGTTACGTCAACAAATTATTTCAGTTTGCGGCTTTTTACAAATGTTAATCGAACCGCTGCATACTTTGCGATTGTGCGTGACGAGTCGTTAACGTCAAACTTTATCTGGATTTTTTGCGCGTCACAATTTGCTTTGCATTTTGCTGGCGCAGAAATTATTCATAATGAAAGAAACACGATTTGGTATCAATGTCATACAAAATTTTATTTAACAAAAATTAGATCTTTCTTTAGCAAACCGCAGTCCACAGTCCAGTAGAAAATTAGCAATTTTTTCTTAGTTCAAGTTTTCTTATTTCATTGTCACTCGAATGAAAATATAATTACATCTTCGCTTCGTAACGTGTATAGGTAATTTTTTCGAAAATAAGAAATACAGAAAGAGAGAAAATGAGTAAATAGCGGGACGGAAGAAAAGAAATAGATCGGCGTAATGATTTATAGAAAAGCAGGGGCGAAAAGTGCGGCCCGTCGGTCGAGGCTGGGAGACAGAGCGAGATGAAATATGGAATGGCGCGGGCTTAAAACACGGGGCGTGGGCCGCGGGCCTTGCGCGACATTCGGTGAAATTCAGCGGAACCGGCGACCAGGTGCCTGGCAATGATTAATGCCCGCGCGAGAACTTTATCGAGCCGTCGCGCTGCGATTGACAGGCAGAACAATAGCGTAACGACGCCGGAACCGCGCGGCGCCCGGCCCACGCGACCCGATTAGGTCATTTTTCGGCCGCGACTTGTGATTGCCGTGGCGGGCGTGGCGCAGTCGGCGCAGACGGTTTCGTCCTTTTGCTTCCATCCGATTGAACGCCACTTCCCCATTAAATAACCCGGACACACAATTTTAAACTTGAAATTTTTCCTTAAATTTAAATAAATGTGACAAATACTTTTTATTAAAATTGAAATTAAAATTTAACATTTTATTTTAATTTAAATAAATTTTTACGTGCTTTTTGACATTTCATTCATTTATGTGTTACAATTTACTGTGATTTTTTCATTACCGAAAAATTATAATTCAATTTTATTTAAAACTAGATTAAATCCTTTTTTTGGAGCGGTTATCGAAAACTTTCGTGTTTTTCTATTTCTTTGTATTTATGATAGTAATGAAAAAATATGAAAATAAGCATAGCTTAATTAAGTAATAAAGTACAACATGTATAACTTTAATTTCCCATGACTTTAATTCCTCTTCATTCTTAATTACAGCCCTCGTGATTGTAAATAATATTTTATCACTTTCAAACCGCAAATGTTAATTATGTAAAAGTAATTATCGTGCCCTTCACTTCTTTTCCTTTTTCGACTACTTTACGACAAGCGAGAAATGTATTGAAAAATACAATCTAAAACTTGCAACACATACATAATTGTCAAAAACTTTTTTTTTCGCAATCAAGTTTTGTTCGTAGCGTATGACAAATTTTTTCACAGCAAATTCACACGAGTTTGGAAAAGCCAGTGTCAAAAGAAAAAAAAAAATAAAACCGATATTATCATCGGAACACGTAAGATGCAAAATGATAAATTATATTAATCGAATAACAAGTTCCTTCCGCCTCGTCGGACTCGAGAGATAAAATGCAAAAAGACAAGACGTTCGCTGGATCGTATTATTGAATAAAGAAATATTTCATCGGAGCGTGTAGCAAAGACACGCCACTCGGCGGGTCATTTTCATATTCGTTCTTCATATTATTGAAATTCTTCGGCTTCGTCGTGCAGAATTGAAATAACACGTCCGGCCGTGCGGCCCCGATGGATTGGGCGAAAAGGAGGGGCGCGAGAAAAAAAATGGCGGGGAGGGGGGAGGGAATAATTGCCTTGCGAGGTGTGCGAGATAAAGTCACGGCGGTGTCGTTAAATGCAAATATGGCAGTCGAGGGCCGGAGCGGTTTCGCGCGGCGCAGGAAATCGGCCGGACGAAAAGTGACGCGGAAGTGCGGGACCTTGTGATGGCCATTTCGGGCCGTGGCAAGACCCTCGGCGCGCCGTATAAAGCGCGCATCTCGCCGATCTGTATCGGCCGCTGAAATTAAACGCAATTTGCCAAGGTGCCGCGATCCTGCCGAGTGTCCAAATACGCGTCAACCAAACTTACGCTCATTAATCGCCAATTTATGTTCGACGACTTAACGACGATTTATTAGATCGCGAGGATAAATTCAATCGGACTTGCGTCTTGCCAATGATTTACTTCTGACGGCAGGATCGGATTTCCCAATCAGGGCCACGTAAGGTTTAGTTTACATTAATGCGCTTGTTTAGTCTCGCGCTGATTGAACAAGTACTTTTTGATTTGCATCAAACGTAGTCTCTACAATTTTTTAAAATATTATTCTACCTTATTATAACCAACTTTAATCATTGCATTGCAAGAAAAGATTTAAGATTCAAAAGTGTCTGAAAACAAAGCACTTGTTTTTGCAGTGTAATGTTTTTAAATTATTGTTTTTTAATAAAAAATTAAGGCAACGCTATTTGTGGCTGTATCTTTTTCACTTGCCTAAAAATTTAAAATTATTAGCAAAAATGGTAAATTTTTTTTGCATATAATAATGAAAGGTTGTTAAAAGTTAATAATGGAACATTTAATAATAGACAATAAAAATGTACAGTATTGTTACGTTTTACGTTAGTGAATATAATCACCAAGTTGGATAATAATAGCCGACGGCAGAAGTTAATTTTAGAACTGCATTCAAATCCGGATGTCCGTATTTTTCCAGCGATCCAGGTCTCTAACCGGTTTCGATCCCTAATCTTAATTCTACGATCCCAATACGCAATTCTTTTAACGGTTCCACATTAAATTCAGTTGTCTCGATCCGAAATCTAGCTTAGACGTAGTCTATCAATACATTTTTTGCAACAACATTTTTTCTTTCTTTTCTGCAAGTATGCACGACAAAAATTCGTTACTAACGAATTTCTTATTTGAAATAAAACATGACGTACGTTAGTCTGTAAAAATCCTTATCTTACAAACGTTAAGGAAAATTGTCTTAAATTCAGACATCTTGAATTAAAAAATGTATTTTGTTTTTATGAATATTTTTTGTCGTCGATGTAATTCACTTTGGTTTGATAATTTTATTTTGTATTTTAATTAAAATTTTTACTGTATAAAAGACCAAAAATGTCTAAAAAATCAGATATTTCATTTTACAGTGACAAAGCAATCGTCAAAAATCGTAATTACTTCCCGTTTATTTTCATCACTGTGGTCTATCATATCCTTAAAATCACCTCGCCGTTCACCGTACATCGAATCACACAATTTCCGTTGCAAAATCGTAAGCATTTGAAAAATAATTGGCTTTCACTAGTCACCAGTGATTCATCATGAGTCTGTAAGGGTATATGTCAATTCTGTAGTCACGGAGCTCGAGCATTTTGAATCATTACTCTTGAAATGTCAATGTAATGAAGAAAGGTATAACGATTCTTTAAACATGGGAGAATCTTTGAGTTATAAACTTAAACAGTCTTATTTGTATAACGACTCGTTCGACATCGTGCAAAGTAAATTTGCAGTCAGTATAAAAATTTAAAGAACCGCGCGCGACAAATATTAATTTTAGAAACCGTTTCCAAATAAAAAAAAAACATCAAGCGAATAGCCTTTTTTTCTCAGTCGAGGATTAACTTTCGTTCAAAAGTATTAATTTAAAATTTGTCAGTTTCCCCCGCACCCATGTTCACGATAAAAATAATCAACTCGGTAATGGTCTTCTCCAAATGATTTCGTTAAAGCCATTAAATAAACGTTTCAAGAACATCCATTTAACATACGCCGATCTAATGGCCGATAATTGACATATCCCCTTAACCCGAATCATCCGCTCGTCGAACCTCCATTAACTTTCCATTGCTTTTCGAATGTAAAATTGCACGTCGCACTTTTTTCGACGAAGCCGCAAAACAAGCTAATGCCTGGAGAACACGAATCCCCGTCGGCAGAGCAGCCAATCCAATAAATTACGTCGCGAAACATAAAACAATTATTGTCAACCGCGCAATTACAGAAACAAGCTGCATCATCGCAGTCATGAAAACACACGACCAATTTTTTGTCCATTACTTTTCCGAACTTATCGAGAAATGCACACGGGATTCAAACATCACATCAAGGTTACCGTTGTTAAAGGGTTTATTAAAAACTAAAAAAGCATTCGTTAAAATTGTATTGAAAGTAAACATATTTTAATTGTAGCTGTATTCGGATAAAGTACTTCATGAAACTAATTATTGTGACTAAGCAGTATGATTTAATAAGTATGTGTCTTGTTAGTTAATTTTAATTAATGAATAGTTGGAAATAGCTAAGGATATTTTAAAGTATACATTCAATTTGCGACGAAAAACATTATTTTTCATCTGACATCAATTCAACGTTGAAATCAGGTTGAAATTAAATCAGGTCGAGACTCAAATTTAAAAAAAAATGTATAAAGTGTTAGATAAAAATTTTAAATTGAAAAAAATTTGATTCGGAAAACAATGTTTGTTATTTATTAGATTCGGAAGAATTATTAAAAAAGAAAAACACTTGTCAAGTGATAAAGACTCGAAGAATCGCTTTAATCGAACAGAACTTCCACGGGTTACCGACGACGAGTCGTGTGAAAAAAGTGCCGCAAAGAAGATGAATTTTAAGCCGATAGAAAAAGTAGTGGAGGAGTAAAAAGCAAGGTAGAGAAAAAAAAGGGGGGGGACGAAGGAGCGCGAGGACGAGGAGGGAAGAAACACCTTGGCTCGAAGTTGCACACTTGTGCGCGCGAGGGGCCTTTTGCTCTCATTGCATTCGCCGCGGGTCGAAAGTTCGTGCGACCATCGCTGATTATTTTCAGCCCGGAACCACGTCCTCGGGATTCCACGGCGGCTCGAGCCCGGCTGCAGCGACCAGGAGCGTCGCTGCGCGCTTTTGTATTAGATGCTAATGCGAGCAGCGAAACTGGCTCACCGACCGGCCAATAACAGGCCGCCTTTCGTCCGCAACTTTTACCGCCGACTCTTCCGGCGCCGTTTTAATTGACTCATTCGGAGCGCCACGCGTTCTCGTCGTTCCTCTTGTCAAGTTCCTCAAGTCCATTCAAGTTCGATTGATTGGGCGTGATTAAAGTACGTTCGCAAAAATATTCTTTTGGGTGAAAAAATTCCGTTTTTATTAAAAAGGATTTCCATTTTCATGTTTTTCGAAAAAGAAATCTTCGTTCGAAGAGATCCTTTTCTTCTGAATAGAGTTATACATTCGATGAAAATATTATTTATCATATTATTGTGTTTCACACTGTCAATCTTTTGACACTGTCAATCTTTTTTTATTATATTTTTAATACGTGAATTATTTTTATAATAATTCCATTTATATAAAAAATAATTCTCTCATTATGAATTAACTTTAAACGCAAATATCATCATCAAATTCAAAAATTTTAATTTTCGAAAGAATTTTAAAATGTGTCACTTCACAGTTTAAAATGACAAATGTCTGCGAGATTTACATCTTTTCCGATACCGAAATTTTCACACGTCAAAGCTGAAGGCGAAAACGGGCTGCCGAACGGGCCGATTTCAAAGTTAATTGATTCGGGTTGCCGTGTCGTGAGCACCAGTGATCGCGTCGGTGTTGTAACGAGGAATTACAAAATGTTCCTCGGCTCTTGTTTGGGTAAAAGGTCCGGGCTTTGTCGCCGCGGGACGGCACTCGCCCGCCTTTTCCGCGTGGGAATTATAGTAATAAGAACAACAGTCGGTCGCCGAAGGGAAGAGGAAAGTCACGGGGCTTTTGCGCTCAATAGACTCAGATACCGTCAAAGGACTCTCTTACGTTTTCTGTTCACTTTTTCCGCTAATTGATCGACCGGTCGACTTGCACTCTTCAAACATTCTTTTTGGGTCAAAATATGAATATATAAGAATCTAATAAATAAATATGTAAGAGGAGCCCATTTTGTTACTTCGTCAAGATTTAATAACTTTCAAGTGAAAAACTTCAAATTCTGTCAGATGAAATTCTTGATTTCTGAAAAATTAAATTTTCGGAAAAAATATGTGTCCACAAATATTAGACAATATTTTTTAAAAAGAACATTTCCTTCAATTATCATTTTTATTTATTTTACCAAATGACTTGTTGACTTTTTTGCAAATTCGAATTATCGCATCATGTATAATCATACTGTTAAGTGAAGGTGGAGTCAAAATTATAAACTTTCTAATGAAAAAGGTCACAATGAAAAGGGTCAGATTTGTGCTGCATAAAAGATAGAAAATGAAACGTTGTTCGAGTGCAAATCATGATGTAATATTACAATATTGTAATTAGAAACGTAATGAACAAAGAGAGTAATTGAAACGTCTCGTAATAAAGCTTAGAAAGATAATGTTCAATTACAGGACGAACATTCGGGTCACATTATGAAAGCAACAGTTAATTGTTATTGACAAATGACACAAGTGCGAGCGGCGCTCGTTATTCAACGGCAGAAAATAAACAATGCCAACGTTTCGGATCTTATGGCGCCATGGCTCATTGCAAATGTCTATTCTGAGAACTTTCCCCGAGTGCTCTATATGAGTCACGTTCGTTGTTGCACAATGCTCCACGATACATTAATATTTAAATAAACCAGCATTTGTTCAAAAAATAACGCCGACTTCGTAAGCGTAATGTTGCAAATTTATTGCGACGCTGATGTTACCATTATCATAAATTTACATTAAATTAGCATCAAGCTGATTGATAGCACGACTTAGTGTCAACCCGGCGATTCGATTTTCGAGTGCGAAAAACACCGCGCCAATATTATTTATTTAACAAACGTCAATGAGTTATCGGACAAACGTGTTTGCAAAACTTGAAATATCAACCGAATATTGATTCTAAGTGAATATTTTCGCAATATTCGTTTTTTGTTAATTTAGTAAGAAGAATTGCTAACAAATTATACCGTAGAAACAGTGCCATTGTTCGTTCTTATTATAAGAAATAAATGACATTTTTGAATCACAAGGCGAATTGTTGAAGTTACAATCCGAGTAAACGATTTCAACGATCCGCTCGTTCAAAGTTACCGCGCGAATTGCGCACGTGTTTCTTATTACGCGAGGCCTGTCGAGTCGTGCTTCTGAGTTTCCAGTTACCTAGACCACACGTTGCGGACGATCGAGATTCCCCGGCACAAAACACTGATTAAAGTGTAACTCGCGAAGCGCATTGGCCAGACGAAAACGTACTCAATTGCACGCACCCAAATATTTTGAACGCGGATGACTGAGGAATATGTATTAACTTATTAAGTGCGATCGTTCTCAGTTCTTCATCAGTTACAAAAACCATCATAAATATATTATAAATTATAACTTTATATTATATGGTTACCTCCCCCAATTTTTTTCAGTATTGACCAAAGACTTGAATAATCATCTAAAAGGCTCAAGTTTAAGTTTCTTTTTCAGTAATTACTCCAATTATTTATTTTATTTTATCTTTCATAGTTATTTGTTATAATACTCTTTAGCGTTTTTTTATAAAAAACTGTAATCTCTTAAATATTTGTCCGCACGGTAAAAAAAAAACATTGCTTTAAATGGAATAACTTTCGAGAAATATAAATTGAACGTTACGAAGTAAAACGTTGCCAAAAATCGTTCGGCCAAAAAAGTGCTCGACAAACGAGTTAAATTAAAAGCAAGCCAGGTTTGAACCCGAAACGCAAGCAGGCTGATCGGCACGTTTTCCCGGCGCGGCTCTTCGCAGAAGGGAAGTTAAGTTTTATTGACGAAAAAGCGCGGTGACGAGAGGCCGTTCGTTGGACCAATAATGGCCCCGCAAATAAAAACTTGAGCATTGCCGAACGACGCATGCACGCGCTCGCATTGCACGCTTATTAAGTGGTATACTTTCGTCGAATCATTAAATAAATAATTATACAATAAATCCAAACTTATTCTTAGAAACACGAAATTTGGGAATCAAGACTTAATAAGCATTCGAAGAAAAATTTCAAACTTTATTACACATTGAGGAAATAATATATTGTATGACGAGGGCGGAAAGTTGATGATTTTCGACGAGTTAAATTATGAAACGATTCGGAAATTTTATAAACTTTACAAAAGTATAGTGATTGCAATTTTCAAATATTGACTGAGCGTTAAAAAAAAAGCTAATTTAAAGTGGAGGGGGAGGCAGATCGAATTAATAGATTTGTTCGAATGATATTATTTCGTCGAAATTCCAACCTCCGAAAAAAGTAAGTAGGACACGCACGCAATGCATTTCAATATTGTTCACTACCTCATTCGTCAGAGCTGCTAAAATCATGTCGCGGATTAGCACTCGAGCGGACAACTAAAACGCCATAAAATGCAACCTCAAACAAAAATATTGCGGCAACCAGTCCGGCATAAAATGTAAATTTGAATGGCCAGTTGCGAAATGAAGTTTTTTCATAACGAGCGTAAGACCTGTCAGTCAATCATCCAATCAGAATATTTTTCGATTGAAACGCGCGCGCGAAACGCCCGGCATTGGTCTGGTCGTTGCAACAAGAAGGCGCGCGCCAACGAAAACACTTGACGCGGAGTTCTAAATTCCGCGGCAATTAAATTTATTACAAACTATCGAGTTAATCGTGGGCCCTTTGTAGCCGCATAATGCGATGCTAATTTTATGCGTCATTCATCCTAACACAATCCAGTATTCGCTGGAATTGTTCAAAGTTTGAATTCCGCTCATTGTGATTCAAGAGCCTGCGTATCGGCACGTGAAAAATTTCGCCTGCCCGTGCGCGGTCATAGTATGCAAATTGTGGTCATAAGTCTGGCTGCTTACCCGAAATCATAAATCAAATCATGAGATTCGGCTATTTTGCTCTCGGATCACATTGTCTTCGCCGGCGATCGCTTTTAGGCTCATGGCGAAAATACTTATGGCAAACTTTCTATGCTTTTTTTTTTCTTTCGTCCTTTAAAGTGTACGTATATTTACTTCTTCAACTTTTTTCTCTTTTACACTCTTCAAAATATGTCTTTGCTCAAAAAATTTCCATTTTGATTGAAACGGATTGAAAAGAGATATTTTTATTCTGACATAAATTGCATAACGTTGATTTGACGTTGAGATAATGTTTCTTTTTGGTTCGAGTAAGACTTGACCTATCTATAACCAAATATAAAAATATCATTTTTAGCCACAGTATAAAATATTAATCTTCCCCGATTTTCACCAATTTTGTTCAATATTTGCATTCATACAACATATTGGCAAATTGGAAAATGTTGATTTTTCACGAAATTTGTATTCATGATTTATTCCTTCATCACAATAATATATCTGAAATCTTTCTTAAAAATTGATATCATAACAGAAACAAGAAGGTTTTGTCTACTGGAATGTTTTAATATTACAAGAAACTAGGCACACAGTCGAGCAGAGAAACAAAAGCCTGTTTGAGGAATTTCACAGTCGGTAGTTGTTTTGTTTGTTTCCTTGGTCGTGCTATTGCATCGGTTTTTTACCTGTATATGAAAAATAATGCATAAATGCAACACACGATTTGCCACGGTAGGTCCTGTAATTTGAACTGAAATATGAGCCACGTTTGTCGACGCGTGCATTAATGTAGGTTTTTCTTGACGAAGAGCTTATCTCAATAAATATATGCACTTATTAATATGGTGGAATAAAATTGACCCTCGAATTCGTGGTAAACTGAAAAAAATCGTACTGAAAACATTACTATATAGTAGAACTTGTGAGGAGTCTTATATCTCTATCTTTCTTTTGGAACAAGAAACATATAATTGTACAGAAATAGAGGTACGTTTTGTCAGGACGAACTTAAAATGATTGATTGAATGATCGACTTCAAAATTCGTCATCAATTTTAAATCATATGTTTTTTAAAATTACAAAATTTCATACAGTGCACAGTTCCATTTATTCATAAATGAATAATTTTTTCTTCGCTGCAAAGTTATTGTCGTATTACAAAACGTGAAACAAAAGAAAAGTCGTTATTAGACAGTGATTCGCGCAAGGGTTATGCAACATTTTTTAAATTGTGCGCTTCAAAATTGCAACTCTCAGGCGCATTTTATGTTACGTCGTAACAACAATTCCAATCTTTTCAAATTGCTTTCTCTTAATTTTCTCCTCAACTTGCATCACTCAAGTCGGCAATTCCGTGTGCTATAATATAGTAACGGTGTGATTAAAATTTATGACAATTAAAATTATTTATTAATTCGTCAAAATTGCATTAAAATGTGGGTGCAATAAAGTGCTTTATATATAACCGCTATAAACCTTCGTTTTGGCTTTCTCTCAAATTCAGCTTGATTTCTACGAGACACAAAAAATTGACACTTTGTCGTAATATCACTTTCGATTCGTTAGTGTCATCTACGAATCTATTTTTTTCTTTTTTTTTTATACTCTTTACTTTATCTCTTATAACTACAACTTTTCGATAATGCTTAAATTTTGACTCGACTTCAGTTCTACGTCGAAAAAAAGAGCTTGTGCTTTCAAAGATGCGAATCCTTCCTCCTAAGGATGTCTTCTGGAATTTCATATCGTAAATGCAATTTCTGCTTGAATTACGTCGGCAATTAAATTTGATTACCGCGCATACGCGTATAGCTCAATTAAAAGCCGCTTTAATAACGTGAGATTGATCAAAGAGACGGGCAACAAGTCGGGCCCTGAACGTGACCGTGGTCTAAGCCAAAAATGGCGCCAAAACGTTCGGCGCGCGGCATCAAAAGCAGGTAATGGCGCGCATTTCCAGCGAACGTCATTACGTTCAATCAGAATAACGCGCTATTTGACAAATGTAATAAAAGCCGCGCATCAAGGTCTGATTTCGAAATCATTAGCGGACTAAAAACCGATGGAAAACGGCGAGAGGCGAGCGGCGCCGCGGCTACCAATCCTGGAATACGTTAATGGGTAACCGTGTTCGTAATCCGACGCGATTAATTATGGGATTTTTACACCGCGCGACATCCAAGTAATCGTTCAAGGCCGTTTCGTCCTCGATTGCGAGCGCCGCTCTGACTAATAAGATCGCGCGCGCCGTTTCACAGACAGTCCTCAATCTTCCACCGTAACCACCGACTTCTTTAAGGAAGTTACGAAACAACCTCTGGACGAGAGGGAAATACAAAATTACCCTAAAGGATCACGCTAATTGAATAGACGTTGATTTGAAGTTGCATTTAAGTTAATGCATAATACAAGGAAGGATAGCTACTTGTAATAAAAAAAAGTTATTACTCAAAGAATGTTGGATTCGTACAAAAAAACCCTTTAAAAATAATCATTTCTCGAAAAAATAAATATTCAATATTGCAGTTATTAAATGATTTAATTTGAACTACTAACACATTTATTAGATCAAAATAACTTTTTTCAAACGTATTTAAAATCTTATAAATATTCGGTTTTATCTACGCGTATCGTTCAGTGATTTGGTAAAATCAATCAAAATTTAGCTGATGGAACCAAACATTTAATGAATCAAACATCAACCCTACAATTTATTCACTTCAACCAAATCTTTTTCTCACTCCACATTTACTATTAATCAACTTCGCTCTGGCCGTAATTAACGTCGAAGAACGAAAGAAGTGGCATTGTTTTCATCCTCGACCATGAACGTGACCAAAAGTTGGAACCGTCCAGGTTCGGTGAAATATAAGTGGCCATTTCTGCGAGAGCAAAGCGTAAAAGTGTTGGCCATTAGAGAGGTGGTTGTGTAAACGTGGAAGAACGTCGAGCGGAGCCATGAACCCGGCATTCGAACGCCGGGTCCTTAGGACTCCCGTAGATGGCAAGGCTTTTAATTCGCGCGTGGAGGACGCGCCGGGGCGCCCGGCATGAGCACTTCCTATTAACGCGGCTCGCCGTATATGGGCGTCGCGGCGGGTCAAACAAGACAAACAGTCGGTGCGCGCCCGCGGCCCAAGGCCGTTTCCGAAATATCCGCCGGAGCGCGCTGAACTTGAACGAAAGTGATGGCATCGAGCGCGAGGGTGACAAGACCTTGCCAAGTCCTCGAAAATGCCCCACTTATGGCCCCTCCAATGGCACCGCCAATTAGACCACGCACTTCAGCGCGTTTCCTTCGTTACGCACTCGACGACTTTCACTCGGCCGGGAAATGTTAACAAGTTTAGGGATGCAACCCTCGTAACACGAAAACGCTCGCCGGTCGATACGGTGCTTGTACATGCTTGGCCATGTTTGTACCTTAACGAGTACGAGCGTATGCATTTGTAATAATTATTTCTTTCTTTTTATTGTTTTCTTTTTATATATCAAATGACATTTTATGTTAAGACATCTTCTCTTTGATTATTATCCACGAAAATAATCGAGATAAGTTATTTTTGGTCATTTAAAAAATGCGACTTCATAAATCAAATTTTGATTGCACGTGACATGAAGTATAATGCCGCACTTGCCATTTTGCGTCGGTCGCTCCATTTAGGTGTATTCTAATGAGTTTATAATCACGCAATGTATCAAAGCGCACACTTTAGAACTTTGTCACTGAGCGTTGCAGTGTAGCGCATCGTGTAATAGGACACGATGTCTAGTTATTGTCGACAGGTTTTTCTTTTCCAAATGACGAACAATTTTTTAACGATTTACGTGATGAATTCTCGTTTTTATCATACGGTCGATTTAAATAAAGCGTGCCATTTTTGAAAAACGCTTATCTGTTTTCTGATGTTGTGTTTTTTAATAACGAATTTGGCGTGCAAATTACCATGTGAATGTTTAAAAAATAATTGGATACGGATATTAAAAATTATAAACTGATATGTTAAGAAGCATTGGCGTTCAAGGTAATAATGTCACATTAGTAACTACTTCAGTTGGCTGCGGCGCTGTCGTCAAGTACGCTGAGCGAATATATAATGCGCTCGTAATAAAACTTAAAATACAGTTACACATACTTATGCAACAGTAAAGGTATGCTAAATTGATTGTAATTTCTTTTTTAAACGACGTTACATTTTTCGTGAAAAATTAAATTATGTTTGAAAATCAATGAAATTTTTTCCCTTTTTGATGAGAACTTAAGACGAATTCTATAAACAGCAATCTTCATTTTCAATACGTTACAGAAGAGTCAGGCCCTCAGATGGTCCTGATCAAACTGCCTGTATATGGTATTGAGCTAAAGTACCACCGTAGTACTTTAATCGTACCATCACCAAACCATAACAACCATTATGCACGACAATGGATCAGGTAGTAAAGTAACTATAACTTATATTTAAAGACAGGAGGGACGGAGTTCACTTCCCAGTGGAAATTACTCAAATGGTAAGTTACTAAAATCGTATACCATGTAAAGACCATACGTTTACCACGCATAGCGTTCTACGGGGTCCCGACGTTCATGCACGAATACTTGGCCGTAATAATTTCCAATTCAGGACCATATTACAATGTCTACTACAGTAGTGCCAATCGTGTATTTGTTTCTCGACGGTGGTTTTTCGCACGGCGCCATCGAGGCTTATAAATTGCGGCTGCCCGTGGTGGAGGCAAAGCGCGCAAGCCGCGGAGCTAGGCGTGAGTCATCGGGAGACAAGATCGCAAGTAAGGAGGCGGCCTTGGTGCCGCGAAACTGTTGGTAACGCCGGACCAGGTATCGCGCTCGCGATCGCGCACGGCTTCGCAGGAAGTCGCGGCGCCCGCGTCCTCGATCAACTCGGCAATTTCCAACGCCAACTTATTTAGACTTTGTAATGGCGCCCCGGCGAAAAGCCGTAGAAACATTCGTCCGATTCATATTCCACGCGCGAAATTCAACGTCCAAAGGGCTCCGGGGCCTGAAACTCAACCGCGCTCCGATATCGCCCGTCGATAAGACCTCCCCCCGCGCGCTCGTGTCCTCGCGTTATTGTTCGCGGCATTTTTCAGCCGCAAGCTCGAGCGGTCGTTAAAAATCGTCCCTCGAGAGGGCAACGCCACCGTCCGCCTGCACTTTCCTTTCGGCGCTTTGTCGCCGGCCAATTTTTCACTCGCCACGCTGCAGCCAAACAAATGCCGCTTTTGCTCCTCCGTTTCATTAGCCGGCAAACGGAAAACCATGAAATCCGATGTAATCCAATTTCGTTCGATTCAAATGCATTCGATGAATCGTGTTTTCCGTGTGAAATCGATTTACTTAATGTGCTTAAAGTGTATCGGCGTTTACAGTGGTTTAGAATTAACATTTTGAGGAATGCGTTGAAGGAGCGTTAGATTCGGTTTTCTTTCTTTGATTTTCAACTTGGACAATGATTTAGTTTCAGTCGAAGAAATTATAAAAGCTACGATTCAAACGGTAAAATATATTTAAATATCGAGAAAACAAGGTTGGATATAAGCAAAATTTGATTGATGCAAATCTTTGTCTTAGTGAATAATAAAAATAGTAAATTTTACAATTTACTAATGAAGTAGGCACTTTCAGAATTTGATTTTTTCAATAGTTAGTAACCCAAAAATGACTGAATGTAAACACAGTTTTGAGTTTCAAACGTTTAACACTGTGAAAATCAAAAATTTTATAAATAAATCTTGAAAAGATTTTGCAACAGTTGTCTGTCGAGGATTTCTTGAATCGTGATTTACATAACTTGTGTAAAAATAAAAATTGGTCTTTTTATAATATATTGCCAAACTGTCCTCACGAGCGCGATGAACTCGCGTTAAGCCAGAGCCATTATTGAATCGTAAACACGGCATACATCTGTATAAATATTTTGAAGGAAAGTTGCCAAACATTTTAATCTCAGTATGTCACGCCAAATATGTCTTTGTATGCAAAATAATGACAGTTTCAATTCGACGTGAGTAAGACGTTCAGCATCTTCCGCGATGATCCGGTACTTAACGTTTCAGGCCACGTAGAAAAAAAAAGCCAAGTGGCATCGTAACGCGAAATGTTCGGTTAATCAATACGAAAACATAAAATACATTGGTCGTGTTACAAATTGCTATTTTCACCAGCGAAACCAGACAATAAAAAAAGGAAAAGGAAGATAAAATTTAAACTCTAAAAAATCGAAATGTATATTGAAAAAACGAAATAGTAAAAGTTACTACTAAGTATGTAAAAGTTACCAACTGATTTTCAAGTTTTTACCTTAAATAGTAACTTTTACTATACTCTTTAAAAAGTCAAATTACTATAAAAATACTATTCTTACAATAAATGTATTATTTTTATAATAAGTGGAATCCGTTTATTATAAGAATAATTCGCTTACTGAACTAATTCCTTTGGCTTTTTAAATATTATAGTAAATGAATTATCTACATAATAATTGCAATCCCCTTATCTTTAGAATAATCCACTTGTTGTAAATTTAATTTCTCAAGTTCTTTAAATGTCCCAAAGCCTCGCGGTGCGAATGTCAGCCGATTCCAACGCGCGGCAGTGAATTGTCGTCGTGGCATTGAACGAAACGAAATCGATATTACAGAAATCAGCGATCGACGCCGGCCCGGGCCGCTTTCACAATTGGTTCAGTTCATAAAGCGCGCCATAAAATTCGAAAATCTAAATAAAAGTAGCGGCGCGGGCGCCCGAGCCGAGCATTCTGACTCACTGGCGCGACATTAAATTCCGATTACGCGCTTTCGTACACTTTAACGACAATTATAAAGTTCGCACAATCCACGGGCAATGGTAATTTCGCAAAATGGAAAGTCACCGTGGGCGGCCCCGGGGACAGTCATTTGCGTTCGTCGCCAGATAATTCTTTATAGAACCACCATTAAAGTGTCTCTGTCGTTAATTTTGAAGGAGTTTGTTTTCATTGAAAATTACATTTGCCCGCTCTACTTGTAGACATGCGAAATGTTGACGCGGTTCGATATCGTTAATCGAAATTTTCCATGTACTGAGAAATTTTTAATGTCTAAAAGAATAAGGGATTTCCAATTTGTCGTACATTGAAATTCTTTCAATACCTGAAACTCTGAAAGTGTCTAAAAATGAGACATTGTTTCACAGTGAAATAATAAAAAGTAGGTATTTAAAAATAATATAAATATTTAAATTCATTTCAAACTGATATATGTCATAATGAAAACTTAAACTAATAAATCCTTCGATTTTTTTTTGTTTACTTTGAAATTATAAATTATATCTCGAAAAGTTTGCATGGTTAATCATCTTTAGTTGTCTGCGAGCATATGGAGCCGACGTGTGAGCAATGCCAAGCGGAAGCCTTGATAAGCCCGAACTTGGCCAGATCAAAGACAACCATGGCTGTTAACCTTCCATGCAAGTGAAAAATCAATTAAACGCGATTAAAGTGTAACTTTTTGCACTGACTTTGCATTCGTTTGATTTCTCTTCAATAAGTATGAACAACGAAGAAAATTAAAATTGGACATAATTTTTTTTGTAAAAAAAATATTGTTGATTACGTAGAAGTATTTGCCTTTGATATTATCTTTCTTTGCTCATAAACGTTAAAAATTTGAAGTACATCATACAAATTTGCTTAACTGAAATTTGATAATGCCTTAAGAAACAATCGGATCAAATTATTATATCAAAAGCAGATTATATCGCAGAAAGAAGAATTCAAATTATATATCTATTAGAGCACACACCTTTTAAAACATGATTTTTTCTTTTTCTTTGTTAAAGCAGAAAAAATTTTCATTGGCTCGTTATAAATAAATACTGAAACTATTTGTAAGTGTACAGCATTGTAGAATTAACGTCATTAACTCGCAATCCAAAGCAGTCGAGTAAAGCATTAGTTTTATTATGCAATCGCCTCGAAGATGATCTCTGGTTTTTGTCAGTTCCGCTGCAACGCGACGAAATAAACTACATATTTAATTAAACGCATACAGGAAAACTGCAGGTAAAGATTTTTTTGCATTTTGTAAAGTCTCAACTGGATTTGTGACTGATGCCAGTCTTCCTGCTTTTACTTGACTTACTACATATAAAATAAACGACAGGTGGATGCAAAAGCGATGTTTTAATTATCGTACTGATGGAACTGGAAAAAAGAGATTATTCGAAATCAACAAATTAAGCGCACATTTTAGAACTGCTTTAATGTTAAAAACAAGCAGTGGTTTCGAATTAACAATATACAGAAGAGATTTGATTTATCGATTTTTAGTCGACATTTTTACTCGCTTATACATATTTTCTAACATTAATTCGTAATCAGATAAATCTTGCTGTTGCTATACTAGGTAAACATTTTTACCGGTTAACAAAAATCTTATGTAAATATAACACAGTTACGTTTTTGTGAGACGGATATCTTCAATTTAAAATAGCACTTTATATTTTAACTAAATATTGTTCATTATAACTAAATATTGTTCAAAATTAAACTTTTTCTCAGATTTGGCATTTGATGGAAATAAAAGTATACATTGTCGATTATCAACCTTCTTCTACAGTAGTAAATCACAAATAAAATACTATTATTTTAAATTAATTTCATAATATGTATTTGATAAATGAGAATACTTTATATTTTTTAAGTTTCAATTCTTATGTAACTAGTTTGATATCATATTATAATAAAACAATCAAGTAATAATTTTTATAAGTAATCTAATAAGTCTGCGATATTGAACGCAAAAATCTTTTTTTTTCTTTTATTAATGTCTTAATGTTTTTCTGGATCGTACAATTCTACTTGGATGGCTATCCACTGAGTATAAAATCCTAGCGGGGCAGGCACAGCAATGAAATTCATAGGGTCTCCTACAAAAATATTATTAAATTAGTGAATATTTATAATATTAATACAGTGTTTTAACGGATTTCAAACTAATTTAAAGAATAACACAATTATAAATATATATCTGTGATTCAATAATCTATCATTATAAGTTATTGTGCGCTGATAAGTATGAAAACTGCCTCATTTACCATCAATTGATAATAAAAAAAATAATAAATATAAATTATAATATAAAATTATATAATTAACATAATTTTTAATGCACAGTGCCTAAAAAATACTCATGTCTTCTTTATTCATTTCTCAATACAAAATATACAATTTAAAAATTATGTATTTTACACCTTTTATATTATATTGAAGAAGAAAAAAAAAGAAAAAATATTTGAATTACCTTCTTTAAGGACCTCTGAAAGCTTCGAATTTCTTAAAGAAATTTTAAATACAAACGCATTTTTTCGATTGAATACTATTGTATCAAATTTATTTATCTTAAAACGACCTAGAAGAACTCCCAGTTCATCATCAATGCATGACAAGAAAGATCCACAACCTTTGGTAAAAACTTTTCGAGCATCATTGCAATACTGAAATAAATATAACAAAAAAAAGTACAAAGAATTAGGTTAGTGAACACCCGGGGAAAAAATAATAGCTTAATGTTACGTCTGTTTTGTAGTTTGACTAGTAATTGTACAAAAGTAAAATTATATTGTCAGTGGCAAATCAGAATTTGTTCTACTACTTCAGAAAATAAACAACAGTATAATAAATTAGGTATATAATAAACAACTATAAAAATTTATCAAAACTTTATCAAAACTCAATTTAAAATAAAAAATTCAAAATTATTAATCAGTATTACTTGTCTCATAACTTCATTTATTTCAACTCTGATATCCTTTTGAATCACTAATCCTGCAGGATGTACTATATCATGAGAATCCTCCACTTCAATTTCTGGTTTCTGGCCTTTAAACACAACGGTAGCAAAGAATTTAGAGTTATGGTTAATTTCACTTTGAAAGCAGGGTATTGCATCGAAAAATACTTTTTCATTTGGGTGTAAGTCCACAGTTAAATATTTGGATGCTGGGAATCTTTTTCCAAATAAATACACCTTACTAGCAATGAAGTAAACTAATTGTTTAGTTTCAGTTTCTAAGATGCCATGTCTTTTCTTCACTTCCACTATAGTTCCAACATTATTAGTAATACCTTGCATGTACTTAACACAATAATCATCGTTTTTTAGCCAACAAACAGTTATTAGTCTAGTTTCACTACCAAAGTTGTCTTGTTGTAATTTATGACATGAAAAATGGACCTGGAAAAAGACATACAAAATACTTATAACAACGTGTATCAGGAAAAATAAAGTCATCATTGATTTTTCATCAGTCATCATTGAAAAAAAATGACATTTTAAAATATATATAAAATATATACCAATATACAAATATAAAATATTATATCTTAAAATATATATATATATATATATATATATATATATATATTTAAAATCCTTGTAATATACTTTTTGAATAATAAATATTTTATAAATTATTATTGTATGGATAATAGAGTGGTTCATTCGGCCCTGTATATTATTAGAATAGGATTTTCAATACCATTTTTCATCACTTTATATTACAGGCACATATAATATAATAATGAATTTAACTCTTACCATCATTCCTGGTTTTAAGTATCTTTTTAAATTGTCTTCCTGTGTTAACTTCCTTCCATGAAAATAAAACCTATCCACTTTTAATACAGCAACTTCCTCTTTGTTTTGATAAACGAAATTAATCCGTGCTCCATGTTGATAAACATTATAAACCATTCCTTCCATATTGTATAAATATTTGTGATCATTAATTATATTTCTGTGAGATGTCATTTTAACAAAAACAATAATTAATACAACTAATGAATAACTATTTTGTCAGAGCGAAGTTAAACACAAACTTGTACACGCGCACAAAATCTAAGATTCAAATTAATTAAATAAAAAATTTTTCACCGATGTATCATCCAAACTCAAACAATTACCGAGCGATAATCTGCGTACAGCGCCACTACAGTCAAATTAACTTTAAAAATATTTCATTGTTGTTTTTTTTTTCTTTTATTCATTCATTTCTTCGTTTTTCATTTTTGTAATATTATTTACTTCAATAAGTTTTCCGTATTAAATATTAATTAATAAATCTGGTAATGTATTTTTAACTATAATTTTAATATATTAAAATTTGTTTATCTTACCGACAGAGCAATATTATCAAAAGACAGTGATATTTACCTTACCGACTGTTAATGAACTTATAGGAAAGATTGGTTTCGTAAGCACGTAAATAAACCAGAAGTAATTCTAATTTTGAAAAAAAATTTACGATATAAAAAGCAAGAAAAATAAAACTAATAAAAAATGATGTTAAAGAAAAGTGACAAAATTAAGTAACCTATGTATTAGCGTGCAGTCTGAAGAGTAGAGCCGAATTTCTTATTCGATTGTGATAGGTAGGACAACAGATAATAATTGAAATAAGGTGAAATAAGTAGGTTTTTATAAAAAAAGGTTAAGTTAATAAAAAAATTCATCAAATTATTTGTCATCTCTAGTAATAAAAAATAAAAAATGACTGATATATATTTTGTTCAACCACACTTGTGTTTTTTGTCTCTACTTTTAAGGTTATTTCATTTCAACTGTTTAAATAAAAAAGCTAGTAAAAAAGACTTTGGATATGAAAATGAAAATTGGACTATTAATAATTTGAATTAGCTAACAGACTGATTTTATTTGTAGTTCATCATAAGTAAACATTGAAAGTAATAAACAAGTTTTATATTTATTTTTGGAATTTTTATTATATTAATATGTATGGAGATAATAAAACAATTCGTTTGATAAGTTCACGTTTTTTTATGTATCTTGTGATTTAATCAATATCTATTTCTTGAAGTTAATTTCATCAGTATAGTTATCTTGTATGATTTGATACAAATAGGATCCATATATTATCCATATATGTTGCCATTTACATCCATATAATGATTAACAAATACAGTTCACTGTTATTTACAGGAAATATATATAAAAAAAAAAATCCATTCAATTTTTTATTTCTTCTAGATAAACTTAGAAGGAACATGACACTGTTGAAAACGAAGCATTCTAAGTACCTGGAGAGGGTGTTAAATGCCTTGCCTAGTTGCTTAGAATACATGGATATGATGCGCACAACGTTTGCATATTTTGCAATTTCTGGCCTAGACTTACTTGGCGCGTTAGATGAGACTCTCTCACCGGAAAAAAAGAAACAGGCAATTGATTGGATTTATGGTTGCCAATTAAGTAACTGTGGAGCCAATTCCGGGTTTATGCCATCGACTGCAATACCAGTCGATAGTGACTACTCTCGTGGTAATTTGGCATCCACTTACACTTGTCTGGCGACGCTCGTCATCCTTGGGGATGACTTGTCACGCGTCGACCGTAAGTCTATAGTCAAGAGTATTCGCGCTTGCCAAACCCCGGAAGGATGCTTCATGAACACCGTTGGCTGTGAAAGTGATATGCGATTCATCTACTGCGCTTGCTGCATTTCAGTTTTAATCAACGACTGGTCTGGTATCGACAAGGAGAGGACCATTAACTACATTCTTAATAGTATTGTTAGTTTAATTTCAAAATTTTATTTATTTTATTATAAAATTGAGCTTGTCTAAGAAGTTAGGGCTGAAAATCCTTCTAAATTTGTATAAAAAAGACATTCAAAATACAACACACAAAATGAACAAAAATAATTCATGGGCTCATGGCGCCCTTTGTTCTTTTCATTTATTTTGTGTGATTACATTTTCAATGTCCTTTTTCTTTAAATTTCTAAATCCATCAGTGGTTGAATTGAAATATCTATAGAGGTGGTTAACGAGTACTTTGAATATGCCATTTTTACCTTTTTTTCATGAAAATCTATTTATCTCAGCTTCAAATCTGTTGATACTTATATTTGATATTTCTATATTTGATCGATATAGTCGATATTTATAAAAAGTTTTTATCTCAGAAAATTAATACTATAACTCTATTTAAACCTATTATTAGGACAAAAAATTGTATTCAGGATTATTTTTTCTACAAATACAATTCTCATAAAAGATTAATTTTGTAGAATTATGATGGCGGAATAGGGCAAGGCCCAGGATTGGAATCTCATGGTGGATCAACATTTTGTGCAGTTGCTAGTCTTTATTTAATGAATGAATTAGATAATGTTTTAAGAGCCGATGTATTGGAAAAATTGAAACGATGGTTAATTATGAGACAAAACTTTGGATTCAATGGACGGCCGGGAAAACCGACTGACACATGTTATAGTTATTGGGTTGGTGCTTCATTCGAAATATTAGGAATGATCGACTTAACTGATTGCGAAGAAAATAGGGAAGCTGTTCTCTCCACTCAAGATACACTTATAGGAGGTTTTGCCAAATACCAATTCTCACAAGTTGATCTTATGCACACATATTTAGGTAAAATAAAACTTGTAAATATTGTCTGAAAAACTTTTCAAAGCAGATTTGTCAAAGTTTTTTGTTTGTACTTTTACATTTCACAAAGTTTGAAGTATAAGTTCATAATAAATGATTTGCAGGATTATGTGGACTTAGTCTAATGGGAGAAAAAAATTTGGAACCTTTGTATGCTGCTCTAAACATTTCCCAAAGAGCGTACACACACTTAAAAGAGATTCATAAAAGATGGGAAGCAGAATGATAAAAAGGAAAGACTCAAACACAAATGCACAATAACAGATTAAAACGCAACTTATCCTTTTTGCAAGATGAAACAGCCATTAAAACGAAAGATGCAATCCATATTTTTATATTTATATTATTCTGAATGTTTCATTCATAATTTGTACAATGTTATTGTTATTTGCATCAACACAAAGTTTTTTCGAACAATATTTTATAAGAATGCAATGAGTGGATAATTAGTATTTATCCCATTGTTATCAAATGGCCAACTTTAAGCTTCCTTCACTATAAAAAAGAAGTTTCTGTTTATTTGTGGAAACTCTTTATAAATACAATTTCTTGTAAGATGGAAAAAATAATATCACTCATTAATTTTTCAACATTTAAAAAAAAAAAAAAATAATGAGTGAAGTGAAGGAAGTATTTATCAATTACTCAGTGATGGTCATGTGTTTTTTTAATCCTAAAATGACTATGTTTAATGATTTTACAAAATTGTAACATCATCAGCAAAGATATTGAAACAAAGCACAACTCTGACGACTATTTTGTGATTATACAATCATATATAAATATCATATATGCATATGTTATCTGAACAATTTCATGTCGACGTTTTTTACTAAAACTAGCCTTATTTAGATTAAAAAGTTGCAAGTAACCTGGGTTTTTATCTGTAAGTATAAAACTAGACTGTATATTTTATATTAATTAAATCTATAAATTTGAATAAAGCTCTTTTGTGTAAGATTCGTCAACATGTAATAAGATGGTACAATAAACGATCTCCATATCTCTATCCTTTCTTTTTCATAAAAAGAATTTAAGTGAAAAAGTCAAAGATACGGAATTCGTTATGTACTACTGTAACAATAGAAAAAAATGAAGCCTCATAGCCGATAAACGACAGAATAATTTAATCATATATTAATTTGTACACAAATTGCCGAAGCATTTTCTAAAATCATTCCAAATATTTTTTCTGTGTATCATCAAGAATGTTTTTATTTAAAAAAAAAAAAAAAAAAAAAAAATTAAAACATTTTTTTTTTATGTTAAATAAAAAAAAAATTACAAAAGACGCTTCTTTCATCATAAAATCACTTCTATAAAAATTCATATAAAATTCGATATAATTTAAATCACATATCATAATATGTTACCATATAAATTATTTTTTTCAGCTCTTGATTTTA
>JABFOV010000471.1:0-37943 GCA_022817685.1 Aradophagus sp. ZL-2020 | reverse complement strand
CCACGACACCAGCTACGATGTGGACAGCGGTGAGGACTGAGGAGAGCCGGCCCCACACAACCCTAAATCCCTCTCAACACCTTTTACACATGTGGGTTTAACGAAATAAATAGAATAGGATAAAATTTCAATAAATAAATAATATTTCATTATAAAGAAAATTAAAAAGGAGGAATATTTTAAAAAAAAAAAAAAAAAAAAAAAAAAAAAATTTTTTAATTTTTTTTTTTTTTTTTTTTTTTTTTTTTTGTAGATAGGAGAAATGAAATTAAAAAATTATCTCGACGCATTGAAAGTAGGTTTTACAAAACAAAAATAAAAATGACAATTATAATACAAAACGAATGAAATTCAATATTTTCGATATTAAATTAATTAAAATTTAATTGATTAACATCATTATTTTCAACTAGCATGTTCCCTTAGGATAGTATTTTACAATATGTCTGATAAAATATGATGTTCGGAATTCGCAATATTATCACATGTAGACATTCGATAACCAAACAATGCAGTATATTTTCTTTACGATATCGTTTTGATTTGCTGCAACAGAATTTCAAACTGGCTCTAGGATTTAGAATAAAATACCTTAAAGCTGTCTCGAGAATTAAGTGCTTCGAATTTTAATACTCACAATAATGTAAATGAAATACGCAATCCGTATTGTAGAAAAGATATTTGAAACAATGCTGATTATTATCAATGTCATACATTATGATTGCAGATAATACTATTGATTCTTATAAAAGTAAATGGCACTCAATGCAACCTGCATTGCCAAGTTTTGCGATCTGTTTACTGATATTGTCCGTTTTGTTGAACGAAAGTACGTATTGCTACAAATAATGGCCAAAGGTTGTCGTATTTCAAAACGTAAAAATTATTTTGAATCAAAAGTACTTTTAGATTCAAGTAGATGTACTTTATTTTTGAAGCCTGTATTTTAAATAACAAGTACAATTTTCAGATTCTAAGTTTTTGATATGATCAAAATCTTGTAATTTTATTTTATAATCTTCGTATGTTATAAATATACAAGATGTATAAAACGATTGAAAATCGAAAATAGTTTTGTTCAACTGTCACAAAATATATTTCCATACATTCAACGAGTAAATCATTAGAATAACCTATAAATATTGAAGGTAATTCATGTCTACCGTTCACAATCAAATAAGTACTCTAATTTGGAACATATTGATACAATTTTGAAAAGAGTTTCTATATCCTGGAATCATTTTAGTATCGTGGCATTGGAACTCTGAATATTTAAAATTTAGGGTTATTTTGGTATTATTGATGTGTGTTTGCTTACTAAAGTATTTCGTTTTATACTAACTTTTAAGAATTTTGCCATAAAAGAAAATGTGTTCAGTAATTTAAACAAGATTTCAATGGTCTAAAGAAACATGTGATTGTATTTACAGCAAATATAATGGAATTTAATATTTTAAAAAATTATTTCATACAATAAATTTATATGATATATCTCTATATCCACATTAAAAAGTTTAACGTTGAAATAATGTCTTGGGAAATCGCGTTAATGTAGATTTCAATCAAAAGTTGAACCTTAATCTAAATGATCTGCTTTTTTAATGCCGAGTGACAATGTCGATTTCACACTGATTTTCAGCGTCGATAGAACGTCGCTTAATAAGTCAATTTCACGTTCTATGATAATTATTCAGTAATTATATGGTTTAAAGTTTCCTTAATAAATGTAACCTATTCGCAAATATTTATAATGCAAAATTGATTTTTGTATGATATATGTTTACTATATCTTTTAATAAATTATAGTTATTTAATCATTATTAACAATATCGTAAAGAAATAATAACATTGTTTTTAGCGATGTCATGTCAAAGTGATTGAATCAATTCCGACGTTGGTTCTGCGTCGGTTGCCGATGTTTAATGAACGACGCCAACGATAAAAGTCGCATTGAATTTATGAGTAATGACGTAAAACATTATGTTAAATGATTATTTAACTCACGGAATTTGGTTCTCAAGTATATAAATAGGATTTTCCAAATTATTTTTATTCTTTCTTTCGTGCTACACACAAATATAAAGTTGGCCAATATTATTTCACTTTTCATTAACCAGACAATATAAAGTTAAAGTCAATTTTATTCGATAAATCGTACAAGTATAGAATTTTGATCTCTCTGGTATTATTGAGTGAAATGTAAATAAATATTGAATGAATAATGACAAAACGAATAATTGTAGTAGTTAATATCTTATTTGTATCTTTCGTATAAGAATTTTTCGAGAGAAATATTAATAATAATAATAATAATATTGTATTCGACTTTGTAAATTACTGGAAGAAAAATAAACTTTTAAATTTTCTTTCAGTTTAGAAGAAACATATTGTATAAGGCATAATACGCGTTTAAACTAGAAACTATGAAAAGTTGAAAAAAAAGATGTTTGTGTTGCCTACAATTTGGGATACTTTTTGAATGTGACATTGAAAATATCAGGAAAAGTTGCCTCGTCGAACACCATCGTCGTCCCATTTCGAAAAAGGGGGAATCAATGCAAGTGTTTGGAAGCATGTAGACTGCAGCGAAAGTTCGATTGAAGAGCCGGCATCATCAGTGTGCAATTGGAAAAAAGCACTGACCTTCGCAGGTGAACTGTCCATAATGTTTGCCGCTACTCTTGTCCCCGCAGACGACGCATTCGATGTTGGGCGACTTGTCGGCCTGCGAGCCGCCGCTCTGGGAGCTGTTGCCCTGGCTGCCGGGGGTCGTGCTGGGGGGCAACGGGTCCCTCGGGTTGAGGACCGAGGTCGCGGGCACGAGGCACGTAATGTCCTCGGGGGTGGCCGACGGGGTGAGGTGCGTCGGCGGCATCGGCGGGCCGACCTGGAGGAGCGGGCCGGCGGCGGCGGCGGCGGCGGCGCCAGCACCAGACCCGGGGCCGGTGCCGGTGCCGGGCCCAGGCCCGGTGCCGGGGTCCCTGGACGACCACGAGGGTGGCGGTGCCACCAGCGCCATCGAGGCGGTGGTGCCGCGCGCCGGGAAGCCCAGATCCAACGTGCTGGAGAGCTCCGGGTGGTGATGGGTCACAGGCACCCGCCCGGGGAAGAGGGTCGCCGTTGCGGCCGGGTAAACCACCCCGGCAGTCGCCAGGGCGTCCGTGCCTCCGGACTCCTCGCGAACCACCCTGCTGACTTTTCGGCTCGCGAGTCCACCACCCTACTACCCCGCTATCTATCCCCTCGCTCAGTCGAAGCCCCGACCGAGCCACTTGTCCGCCAGTATTTGCTCTCTCGCGCCGATCACTGCTCTACACCACCCGAAGCACACAAAGAACACTGCCACTGGTCAAAGGTCAAGCCGAACCTTTGGTCCACCGAAGCCAACGCTGCGCGATCATCCGGCTCTCTCATCATTTGCCCGCGTATCCCGGCGCACTGTCCATCCTCACGTGCTCTCTCTCGCGCCGCGGCAGTAGTAGTCCGTGCTGACCAAAGTTGACCCGGGCTTTGTGGTGGCCAAGGTCACGCGGGACCAGCGAGAGTGAGTGAGCCGCCAGGCCAGTCGTCGGCGACGAAAGCAGGCCCGGATCGACGGCAACAACAACGACGCCGGCGCGGTACGCACGGCCGTGCTCGAGTACAACTAATCTTGCGGCCGACCAAAGACCGACTGTCGGCGAAGGCGACCCCTGACACCGACCTAACCCCACCACGCCACTGGAACCTCGCGGATTTCTCGCGGTTAGCCGGTTACCATGGCGACCGAGGGTTGGGTCGAGTCCCGGGCGTGCCCCGGATCGCCTCTCATTGGCTACCTTCTTGTCCTACCTTCCGCGGCACGCGCGCCCCAAGGTGCCCACTTCGAACTCGATGCCCTCACTCCCACTTGCCGCGCGCGCTCTTCCCTCTCCCGCTTTCTTTTTACTTCGTTTGACAAGGCTCTACCGTACTCCACCTCTATCCTTGCCGCGCTCGCTCTCACTCGCGTACACCACCGAGCACCTTCGCGCAACCTCACTCGCTCGCCTGCCGTCGCTTCAACCTGCTCATAGTAGTATAAGCTTCTCTCTCCCTCCCTCCCTCCCTCCCTCCCTCCCTCCCTCCCTCACCCAATGACGCTCCCCCTGGTCTAGCCCTCTCTTCCTCCTTCTCCGTCTCTCTCCGCACCGTTCTTCTTCTCCCGCGCTCTTTCCTTCCCATTTTCGCGCTTTTTTCCCAACGACTCCTTTTCTACCTACCATCGTCATCGTCGCTAAACTTTAACTTTGCCAAGATCGTGGACAATTTTTCGATGAAATCAATTGTTTCGACAAGAGAGCCCGCGCTGTTCCGACAGCACCTGTCGACTTTTGTAATGCCCTGTCTCGTCCTTAATCATTTTTCAAAAAATAATAATCAGACAATGATTATTAGATGCTGTCATTTACAACATTATTCACTATAATATTAATAACTGATGATGATAATTGTGATGAGAAAAATAAACAATTGATTGGTAAACTCATTGAATATTGATTATTGATCCACTTAAAGTAAAAGTGATCAATCACTAATATTATTGATCATAAACTAATATTTTCTTAAATACTTCAAAATCAAAATATGTAAACACGTTCATCATAAATCTATAGAAAAAAAAACATTTACTTATCATTACTAGTTTTTCTGTTACATTCCATTTAAGCACCGCCACTTATTAATATTATTATGACGTACATTAATTTCTCAATTTAAATTCCAACTTTTTTAACAAGTAGAAGAAATTCCATCTATAAGTATATAATACGTGAGTTCGGACTTGAACGAAATTTCGTAAAACCGCTATTTTTTTTTTCAATCCTACTCTAAAATACTTTAAAATAAATTACATTCTATATTAGAAGGTAATATAAAGGAAAATATTTTCTGGCTTCCAAAACATTAAATTTAAAATAATCAATTAATATTAAATAATTGATAAAATATCTAAAAATATTATTTTAAGTGGTTATTTTTTTATATTGCATAAAATTTTGATAACATTGTTGAATATTCAGTTATGATATTATCTTGGAACGAACATGAGTTTTCGAATGAAAATTTGCATTCAATATTGAATCTTAGAAAAATTTCTTGGAATTTAGAACAATTAAAAAAAGTTCCTTTTTTTAGAATATTAACAACTTTTTGTTCATAAAAATTTTAGAAGCAAGAGGTAACACGTTTCAAGACGAAATAATAAAATGTTTTACTTTCATGTTCCTAACTAAAATGTTTTATATTCCGATAAATTAACGTAAAAGTAACAAGTATTTGACTTCAAGTTACAAATTAGTAGCAAAATTTCTTCTGGGAGTCTTGGCGTTCGCATGTTACTTAAATTGTGCGGCGGCACGCGACGATCAACAAAAAATACTGAAACTTTTTGACGCGTGGCAGCACGCTTCCATTAACCTTAGACCTTGGCAATTCACAAAAATAAGCACTACCCACTGCGACACTCAAAAACATGTGAGCAAGTTAGAGTTTGACGCTCCTTAGCAGAGGCTGCGCGAGTCCCTTTCACAAAACGAATAAAAGACCCATAAAAAGAACGAGACCTGTAAAAATGCTCCCCATCCGGTAATCGGATTATCGCATTTCAGTTTCCGCACACTCAATCGTTATTTGTTTGCAACATGTCTCATTTCCAGGTAAATTAATTCAACTGATTTCGGACAAACTATTAATTACAACTAAAAAAAACACAGTTGTCCTTTTCCTTCCTTGTAACGTATTCGTTTTTCTTCGGATTCCTTTTCCTGCGAGCAAAAAAAAAAAAAAAAAAAACGAATGATCCTGTTTCCGTCCCCTTTACTCAAGGCAACTATTTGTAAAAGGATTAAAAAGTTTCATTTGTACAACGGGCCTATTTCTATTGACGAGGTAGAAGAAAAAAACCTGTAATGCTTACTTAATCCGCGTTTATAAATCTTGATTTCATTGTATCAAATAAAATATCGCAAAGGGTATTAAAAAATAAAAATAAAAGGAAACGGATACTACTGAGATTGACCACAATCACTTACTATGTGAGGGCGTTTTCGCCCAATCGTTGTCGCTGCTACAAAAAATGACAGAAAATAGACGTTCAGAAATTGGTGTTTGCCGCAAAAAAAGAAAAAAGAAAACAAAAACAGCATTGCTAAATTTTCGCCTTCATTCATATTTAGCGTAAGTTTACATTGATGTAATTTAATGTAAAGAAAAATGCAGAGTCAAGATCTGAAAGAAGTGTCTTTTTTTCGTAAAGAATCACGAAGGAAGCCGCAAAGAGGGTGAAAAGGAGCGAGAAGGTGGAGGAGCGAGAGAGAAGGCTCGGGGTAGGAAGAGGTCAGAATCGAAGGGCGACAGCCAATGGGGACGGCGAGCTGAGCGGGGCGCGAAAAATGGGCTGGGCTGACTTCCTTCCACCCTGCAGGTCCTAAGGCCGGGGGTGAGGGTAAAGGTACTTTTCGAAGTAGGGGCACCGAGGGCTTCCACCACGACCCGAACACCAAGCAAGGGTCAGTTGGGTCGCAGACCTGGACCCTTACAGACTTGTCTGTCACGCTCTTTGCTCTTCGTGTACACCCGGCACCGTTGCTGCCTTCGATACGATCCCATTTTTCATTTTCAAAAACCTATCTTTCTGGTCGATCTACGCTGACAATAATATCAGCGACATTTAATAAAAACAAGTAGAAATTTATGAAGCTGAATTAACTAAACAATTATGTTCAATTAACTAACAATTTTAGTCAAATTTCATTAAAAATGAGGAAAACTCTAGTAGATGCAACTACTGTTCAATTGTAATTACTAAATTTTATAAAAAAAGAAAGATTAAAGTGACATAAACATCTTTTTACTATGTTTAGTAGTAAAATTCCTATTTTTTTTTTTTTTTTTACAACAAGTTCGCGCGTTTACCTAAGGATAAAGGCGACAAATATAATTGGATTTTTCTACCTTTTTTTCGAGTGAAAAAGGCTCGAGTGAAAAGGGAGTGAGATAGGCAGAATTGAAGTTAGTGTGCATTTCGAAAATGAGATAATACATTGAGGGAAATAAAATCTTTTCAAAAAAGAAATATCTTTTTCTTTGCAATCCTTTTCAATCAGATTAAAAAATTTTGGGCCAAAAGGATATTTTATTATATTATTAACGTCAATTCAAAAATTAATTGTTCTTAATTGTAATTAATTATTCGAACGTTTAAGTTTTTTTTTTATATCAGTTTAACATTACAGTAATACTTAATTAACAAAATGTTTAACCTTGAATAATTGAAAGTGAAAATAAAAACGAATTGCAGAATAATATTGTTTAACTTTTCGAAGTAAATGTAGTTAGAACTATTTAAACAAATGTAATAGTTAAATAAAAGCTGTCGTTCGAATATTTTGTGTAAAAATCTGATTTTATATCATGCAAAATAAAATACTTTGCTCATATAACTTTGTTTATTTTATACTTTATAACTTCTTTACAATATGTTTGTAAAATGCAAAACGAGTTTGGCAATCACGCTTTTGATTCAAAGTCAATAATGTAACCTTTGACTGAACCGAGCGTTAAAAGTCACGTTGACGTTGAAGGTCAAATTAAAGCTGTTGGGGTAAGCTCAGAACAGTTTGGCCAAGTCTCAATATAGCATCGCCAGTGTCGAATCTCTTGTTAATTGAAGACGGAATTCGCGACGGCTTTGACGTCCATTTCGTTATTTCAATGCTTGAAATGTCGCCTCTGTTAAAAGATCATCGCACTCTGCTAGGTATCTATCTATGTGCCGCTTTTCTTTTAACGTAACCTAGATAGCATTTCGTTATGCGATTGTATGTAAGACATGCAAGTTACTTGATTTTCATTCCATTCAAATTTATTGTCACTCAAATTAGTGTCTCCATTTCATAAGACACTTGTTTTTATATATATTACCTTTGCTTTGAATCTTGAAAAATCCTTTTTTTCTTTTTTTCTTTTTTTTTTTTTTTTTGAGTCTGAATCAAGTAATTTTTTTCAAAAATGAAGATATGCTTTTTTAAAGAAGAAAAAGGAATGTTTATATCATTGGCTCTCAAAAACTTGTCCAATTATTATTTTTATGCAGATAGTATAAAATATGCATTTTAACTATGATAAAATGTCCTTCTGGGTGTAGTCTTAAAGGGAACTTTGTAATATGTTTCGCAGTTTTTTTCGCAAGTAAAATGTTCCCAATGAATGAATCCCAAGACAGAATGTAGCTTAACGTTGCTTATTAAAATGTGAAACAATTGTTGAAAACGTATAGCCGTATTGTATGAATGGTCGGAACGTCAGGGCGAAGGAAAAAACGATTGCGCGCGATTGCGAGATACGAAGGGTAGATATTTCGGTAGTGGTTGCGTTGCGGGTGTAAGGTCCACCTTGTAGCCGCAAGCGAAAGTTAGTGCGGAGCTGAACAGTCGCCCTCGCCTAGTGCGGTTAGCCATACAACTTGCTCGACTTTTCGAGGGTGGCGTTGGGTCTGAGTCTGCCGCAATAACGGGGTTGGCGCATCGCGTATAAGTGTGCTACGCCGATGGGGCGCGCCGGTCGAACAATGCCTTCATTCAATGCGCTTTAGATATGATTACCGGAAACCATCCCGTAATTACTTTTTGTAGTTGCCTCGCTCGACAAGCAGCCCCCTGCTCGCTGCTTCGCGACAACCTTTTTTCTTGCGCGCTGCTTCGCATTTCACCACGTGACCACGGCTTAAGTGGAGTTTTATGAAAAGTCGAAGAAACATCTTTCCTCGTTAAACAGCCTGCCACTTTGCGTTTCAACCGGCCGTACTTGGCCAATCGTCCTGCATTTTCATCCGCTGACGTTTCTCGTCGCTCTGCAAACCACTCAGTTTTGCGCGTCGCTTCGTCTTGATAATCCTCCGCGTTACTTGTTGCCAATCATATATATATGTATTTTATATCTAGAAAACGTCTATAGGCTCTTCTTTCCACAAATGAATTTAACAGCCTTCGAAACTTTTAGACTGGTTGTTTTAAATTTTTAACTTAAATAGTATATCAATTTAATATAATATACCATTTCAATGGTAAAATGTTGATGTTATATCACTCGAGCAATAGACTTACTAGAAAATTCAAAATTACACAGAGAAAATAATGTACTGATAAATTATTACCTTTGGTAATAAAGCGTGGGAATACTTTAAAACCAATGATATAAATTTATATATTGGTTGTTCTTTTCTTAATTCAAAAGAACAAATATTCTACACCTTTTGTCTCCGAGCATGATTACAATAATATTACGACAACATTTGTTCTTAATTTATCTGATCACATTTATAACATATTATAGCACTTTTCAATCACTTTTGTCGATAATTTTCTTAGGAGAAGATTTTTCCCGCAGTCTTTGTTTTTCGTTGTAATCATTAGAACAGTTAAATTTGCCTCAATTGCTTCGCTGCGATTTGTCATATCAATAAACAAGACGGTTTTCAGATTGACTTATTAATTCGAATCAGCGCGATAAAGTTTGCGACACTATTTGTTGAACGATTGTGAAATATTTGAGAGTCGCAATATGTCCGGCTATGTGTGGCAATGTGTATTATTAATACGATTACTATCGGACATGGATAACGCGATTATACGTGATCAATATTAATTGCGAATCGCATTGGGTAATAACAAACGCGTGGATTATAATTTGGTGAATAATTTATGAGGAAAAATAAATGTCGAATAAAAATATTTGTTTACAAAAATCGATATGTTTGCTTTACGGAGTAAAAATTCAGATGTAATTGAGAAGAAAATATTTTCAAATAAATGCGCTGTTGAGATACCGACGGGACTGAAACAAAAACAGTTCATCGAAATGTAATTTGCAAACTATTAGGAGGAAAATTTTCTCAACATTTTCTTGATACAATCAACATCATCATAGCCACTTTTATTGCATTCATTGTTTTGCATGTGCGTGAAATTTGCCACGTGTTTAAGTATCACGAATTTCGGACTTGAAACAATTTTGAGATATAAATTTTGAAAATAACAAGATAGACATTGTTATAAAAATAATTTAATTTTAAGAAACAAACGTTTTGGTTTAAATAAAACAAAATGAAAAGAGGGAAAACATTTTTTTCATAATTTTATCATTTATGTTTACATTGATTGTTTACTGATTGTTAATTTATCCATGTTGAAGACTTATAAACTTTTGTGTTGTCTTCCCGTGTGAAAAAAAACAAAAAAAACAATGAATAAATAAATAAATTTGCAGAAATATCGAAAGCTCGCTTTAAAATTGTATCTAATCTAATTGGATCTGAAAAGACGATATCGGCGAATTAAAGTCGAAGAAAAAAATGACGAACGCCGTGAAAGTGATGGACAAACGACGGAAGCGCCTTGCGCCTCGATGGCAATCTTCGGTTGTCGGCGCGAAGGTGGCTTGCAATGCGAGAGTGTTTATATTTGTCGCGTCTACCCTTATCTGCTCTCTCCCCCGAGCCTTTTTGTTCGCACTCTTTCATCTGTTAATGCCGCAAAATTAACTCCGCAAGAGCGAATTCAAGGAGTGCCCCCGTCGGCTTGGCGGCATTGTCCCAGGCCGAGTATTATTTTAACATTATCAGCACCAAGGACCAGCTTAATTAATTTATTTATGAAGTGTCGCCGCTGATGCCGCCGCGGCTTGCAGCGTCGTCTCCCGAGATTCAACCCCTTGTCGTAGCCCAAGCTAAATCCTCGCGTCGATTTCGTGGGCGACGCATTAGCCTGCGGCGACCGGGGAGTCGAGGAATGATGGATGAGGAAACACGACCCTTGATACGTGCCGTTTCTTCTTTATTGTTTCTTGTTATCGCCGCGAAGAAAGAATTCCGATAATAACTCTTCACGTGGCGCGGAGCCAAACTTCTTTTCGTTGTCTTAAAATTTGCTAATTTCATTGCTCGTTGTTTTAATTGTATTACAGTTGAACAAAGCTGTTTGATGATAACAAGACCCACGAAAAATCGTTATTCGTGGCTTGTTTTGAGCCAAGCCAAATTTTCAATCTTGCGAACGGCATAATGATTTCATCAATGACGTTTATACGTAGACTGACGTAATTTGAAATAAAATTGATACATTCAATAATTTGACTCGAGAAAATGATTCGAGTCAAAATAATAATATACTACTGCCAACACGCAATCTCAAGATTGTCGTTCATTTTACTATTGACATGGTTGAACCTTGAGTCAATTTTTTTGAAATCATCAGACTGATCTAAGACTGAGAACTGTTCTCCCATTATCAAAGATTCGACAGATTATCATTACAAGTATTGATTAACTTAATTTGAAATTGTAATTCAATCACACCTTATCACCATGGCCCTATGCCTGAAGAATTATCTTAATTTATTGACATTTGTTTTCATTGTCTTGATCGATACTAAAAAACCTTGGCATACAATTAAGCACGTGTCAGTTTCAATTAGCACGGTGCTTGAGCTTACAAGGTGATCTGTAACGTTTGGGCCACATGGAATTTCCAGACGTGGCCATCGCCTCCGAAACGTTTTACTTCGAATTTAATACCTTCTTTGTAATGTCTACAATTGTCGCTGTATTTCGATCTTACGGCTAACGTCACTCACTGTCGGTAACTTGATTAATTGCCTTCGCTAGTTTGCCAGCTAGCAGTATAGTAGCCAGTTTAGTTTTTACAATGTCCTTTGCAATGCTTCGTACGTATTTTGCAGTTGAACCAACCTACGTAAACATAACATTGTGTATTGTCATATCTTTTGATTATGGCAGAACAGTCGCGGAACGCAAATTAATGACTATCAATCTCGATAATTGATTAACGTTGACCTGTCTCGTTCAATCCGCATTTCGATAAAGCGGCATGATAAATCATACTACGGCGAGGTGGAAATAATCAAAGGGTCTGAAAATAATAATCCCTCGAGCTCAAATATTTGTATTCGCAAAATCATGGAAAGGCGAATCACCTGCACGTTGATAGCGCGCCACAAAGGCCGCGCTGACTGTCCAGCATCGGGCCTTTTTCCCGCCGGAACCCTCCCCGGACAAGCAATCTTGGCGCAACCTTGGCAGTCCTCTGACATCCGAAATCGACGACAAATTAATAATTCCCGAGTCATCGGAACGATCCGTAACGTGACGGCAATTGGACGGCAATTATTCATAGCTCAATCGTTTTTTTGCCACGGCATTGCGGCAATCCTGTCTGCCGGCTAAAGTGCGAGCCAAGAGGGTCATGGGGAATTTGATTTTCCGCCGCGATCAGTAATGATTCCGTGTCGAACACGTGGAAAGGAAAGTCCATCAATTTTGCGAGTGACGCGTCGAGTGATTGAGACTTTTTTCCCCCCCCGCTTTTTTCCTTCGCCGCGGCAATGTTGCTCGGCGCGAGCGAGTGCAAAATTTTCCGTGCAATTTGCTTTCGCGCGTTGCAGTAATAAGCAGCGCCGGCTTAAATAGTTTTGCCGCGATTAGGCAAGGCTGAGGAGATAAAAGTAGATCGTTTTTTTTTTGCATCGCCGGGAGTTGCTTTGCGCAAGCGCGATGGGCAATTTGCCAGAACGGTACACCCGATGGGGAAGGAGAAGAACAAACAATGTAAAAATCATCGAGGTCGCGCTTATTTCTGGTCGCACGCCGAGACCCTTGTTGACACATCGACCGGACGTATCGTTAACTATTTCCCGGATTAAAAGGCTCGGTTCATTGGGTCGTAGGCAAAAATGGACGACAACCGTAAGAGGGTAAATGACGGGCGAAGGGAAAAAGCCGCGCTAAAAGTGATCTGCTAATAGTTCGGCATCAAACACCGACTGGCCGTTTAAGCGCATGAAATAACCAACACCCGGAATCATCAATCTTTGTGGCTACTTTTTTCGCCGGCCGAAGGCCTTTGTGTCTGCCGGTCAATTTTCGTAGCAGATGACGAGTCCCGATGACCAACGAAATTTTATTTACAACGCGCGCGTCAGTTTCAGACACCATTCGGGCAAGTTTTGAGGAAAATGTTTTTGGATTAAAAATAGGATCTGGCCGAGAAGATTAAAAAAAAAAGATATTTTTTATGTGATTTTTTTGTGGCATTTTTTGAATTTCTTGGGCTTATTTACACATAAGAAATTGTCAGTGTCTTTTTTTAATTAATTATTCTACATTTATTTTCCTAACTTGGAAAATGAAATATCATAATGAACAAAATCAGAATGAAATTGGCAAAAAATGTCCAGTAGTCAAAAAAAGTCAATGGTTCTCATTAATACATTAATGCTTAAATTTGTTGGCATCAAATAATCTAATAAACTCCGAGCCATGATTGCGCCAACAATCAAATCGCGATTAATTATTGAAAATAAATAATATAATGTATGAAAATTATTTTAAAAAAGTTAACATTCAAAATAAAAAAATAAACCTTTCCATGTCTTTGTTCATTTTTTTGAAGCCAGCAGATGATTTTAATGTCAGCAAACTTTAGACATTGGTTAGCTGCTTCCTGTACAACATATTCTGCCTCTACTAACATTTTCTACTATCGTAGAAAAATATCCTTTTTATTAGTAACTGTTCAGATTACCAACTTGAAGGTAAGTTTTTTCATAATTAAGATAATATCAATACATGTAGACTGTAGTTTATTTAATTTAACAGGCTACAGCTTAATTCATGAAAATAATTTTTCAATACAATATATAATAGAAACAATTAAATTAAAGATATAATTCAAGTACAGTGAAAAAATAGCTGGTAAAATCAAGTAAAAGTCTAGTTTTGTATATCTTACTATATTTTTTCTTCAAATTAACTTGTTAAATGGTAAAATTGACTCAACCAAAATCAAGTATGTATAGAAATTTGTAAAAAAGTGTTGCAAATCAACTACACATTCTATGCAAGGAAAGCCAAAAACCAAGGTTTGTTCTAGATACCGGTAAGTATTTTTAAATCAGAATATAATTGAAATTGTCCTTTTTAATTACTTTATTGTCACACAATTGACAAGTGCACACTCAATTATCTAGGGAAAAACATCTTGTGAAAACACCTTCAAACATTTGTAATTCAAACCACATTGTTCAACTCCATTTTACAACTACCGTCGCGCACAATCAAAATTAACTTGAACGTTTTTCCAGCAATCTCTTGTATTCGACGTCCCCTCCTCTCGTTGTCGCAAAAACTGTTGCACGGCAAAAGAGTGACAAGCAACACCAATCACCTCAGATGAAAGCAATTCATTAGCATAAAGGTGGAAAAATAAAAAGAAAAGGAAAACATTTTCCCAGATCAAGATGTCCGAGTAGATCGCATTTATCAAACATAGCTCGTTGCATTAGCATCATTATTCATTGCCAGCTTGAAATCGAAGACTTTTTCCCGCATGTACATGGAGAAATAAAATTGCTAAGTTTTGAATTACTAATTAAGTTTCATTCAATTCACATATACAATGATGTTACAGAATGATTGTTTCACAAAGAAAAAGTTTGACGTGTTTTGCGTTGTTTGTAGTAATTTATGGAGAACAACTACAATATTGACTCAGAGAATAAAAACATTACGTTGAATATCTCACAGTATGTAATTCACAATTTAAAACAATGAGGGGCGTCCAGCGAATAAAAATCCCAGCGTATTATTCGGTGACAGCCGAGCGATCGGATTTTTTGCTAACTTAACACGTATGCGAGCTTTGATCGCAACGACCACCTTGACTGCGAACGACTTTCGTAGATTGAGAAAAATTTTGAATACGTTTTGAAGGAAATAAATGAAAGAAAATGTGTTTTCTTAGGTAATATTTAATTTCTTTTCACAATTTATACAAAAAAAAGTGCAAATCAATTGTTTCAAATTGTAACGTATTTACTATGTACGTACAACATTTCTTCTACATATTATTGAAAATGTGTGGAAAATGTCTACGATACACATACAATACGTGTATGTATTTGAGATGTACGTGATTCAGGGACTTGGAATCTAAACAGGTAGTGTTCTCCGGCTCCTTTTCCTGCTGTCACTGTCCTCTGCGATTCGGCCATTACGAGAAAGCGGTGTTTTCTTTGGATTCGCAGCCGGCGAACGGGCAGATACGTAATGCACGACGGAAGGCAAAACGTTAATTAATCTTGCCGACGCGTCAACGGAATTAATGACGCCCGTCGATTGGCATCTCCTTGTTTTTTCGCCACATTTCCTCGCGGCGTTACACACACGTGTGATTAATATTTCACTCGGAAAGTAGTATGAATAATCCGCACGACGCTAAATGAAAACATATTGGCGCGCTAATTTTTTCAATCAATCAGCCAAGTGTTGCTGAAAGGGCCATTTTTACAGCTGTAATTGGCGGAAGGCGCGCGGCTCGCAGCGCAAATCGGATGCGAGGCGTCAAGGGAGAGAGAAAGAAAGAGAGAGAGAGAGAGTAGCGGGGTGGATCGCCGGCCACGGCCATCAAACATTATTCTAATCGAGTACGGACGCGCATCAACATCATGTATCTTGTAACCAATAATCTTTAATCATAACTTGATCACATCCACGCTGATGATCCATCGAGAAGCGTGGATTTCGCAGCTCAGTCTCTCCGCGATAATAACGATGCCGATCATGACGATGATGATGATAATGACTACAACGCGGACAACGGTACTGCGAATTTCGAATGTAATGAGACATTCCAATATGAATTTCGCCGTCATTTTTGTTATTTAAATCGTTACAAGATTTCATTTCAAAGCAGTCTGTCAACTGTTACTAATCTTTTCACTAACCGACAAGTGTAAGGTTCATGTCACTTTTATTATTCAACGAAACAATTGCTTTGAAATTATCGATCTCTATAATAGACCCGAGTATCAAAATATTCAAATGCCGTGCATCGTTTTTTTAGTGTACAGACTTACACTAACCTTTCAGTTCCAACTACTAATTAAGGTGATTTCTCAGTTATGGTGCCACGGAGTTAGTGCCTTTTCAAATTACAATTTCTAAATATAAAATTAAAACTTTTAAATATAACCCAGCAAATGTTTGACAATGGGAGAATGGTTCGAGCCTTAAGAATTGCAATTTCTTAAATAATTGAGGGCTGTGAAACTGCCAAAGCATTTTTTTCCACCTCAAAACTTTTGGCAGTTTCTGCATTGGAACAAAAGAAAAAAATTAACTTTTAGAAAATGAAAAACATTCTCCCAGAGTGATACATTTGCTGGGTTATATTTGTTTTGCGTAATTATTAATTTTAACACAGTTATTTAAAAATACAATAATCTTGTGATAATAGCTTGAAAAATCACCTTAACTAATATTTTCTCCAAACAGTCTAAATACATTTCAATATGTGAAACTAAAATCGTAGTCACACTGAGAGGAAAATCGGATTGAAAATTAATTTTATATATAATTAAAATGACTATTTTCAACAGCAAGTCTAAAACAGTCAAATGCTTTACTATGACTATTTATTGCCATACGTAGTAAATATAAATGATCAATAATCAATGTACGGCTTCTCTGAATGCAGTTTTGAACAAAATTTTTTGTTGTTTTAACCAAGACATAACTTTTGAGTGTAGTTTGTTGAAACGAAGCCTGACCTTACATTGATTCTTGATCGAAGAAGGTATCGATTAAAATTCGTGGTTAAAGAATGCATCAATTCAAGGCTCTATTTTGTCTTACCTCAAATCGGCAACGTATTTGACCCACGTATCAGTCCATTCAAGTTGTCAAGTTTGGTAATTGTTTTTTGTACTTGGCTAGGATTATCGTCGATATCGTCGAAAGATGTACGACAAAAAACATGATACACCTATTTCGGTATCAAAGAAGCGAAAGCGGAGAGCGAGGAAGCGGAGGAAGCGAGACGAAGAAAGGCGTGGAAAGAGACGAAGAAAAAATCGTCGGTGGAATGGGTTTTTAATCAGTGTATTGCGGACAATGGTGTCCCCGTGGGGCACCAGGCAGCCAGCCCTTGTAACTTCTTCTTTGGCCTTGAATGTAAGCGCATACCCTTGCGCTTCCCTCGCCCCATTGGAACACCCCCTTCGAAAACCACACTGCTTACGGTTTCGGAGACGCACAAAAGTAGTACATTGCGTGCGTGTAATTTCGCTCGGGATAATGCGAAGCTTCTTCCACCGCGCGGAGTCATTAGGTGCCTTATTATTAAAATTCGCTTTTTTAGATCAACTCGTTGAAATCTTAACTTTATTGCGCTGCGACTTTGTCGTTTAATAATCAAACGACGGTCATGTTGACGCTTGAGATCACATCCTGCGTATTTGCCCTCGTGACAAATTATCGTGCGTTCATTAACATCGGATTAAGTGGTATCTGGTAAATGCATATGAGTCCCTTGAACAAACCCGATTACTTTTATAGTAATTAACTATAACTATTTATACAACTTTTTTTACAAGCAGCAAATCTAAGATAAATAATTGATATTGTACAATAAGGATTGCGCAACTTCCGGCATGTTTATTGGTGGCAAATGCCACGACTCTGGGACTTGGAAATAATTTTGAGATGCGAATTTCGAAACGAACATATACTGTAAAAGTTATATTGATGTAAAAATTACTACATTCTTGGGCGTAAGCCCTGGAAATGAATAAAGAAACAGTTGCATTGCATTGTTTATAAATATAATATTGTGATTTACAGTTTTTTAAAACGAATATCCTCTTGAAAGTACGAAAAAGAAAATATTTGCATTCTCGAAATTGGTCCAAGTTCAAAACGCGTGCTACTGAGTGGCCACGTGACCAACTTGCCGCACACATAATATTTGAAATTCAACATTTGAAATCGTATTGACAACACGTACAGTGTATGTTGATTTTAAAGGGAAGTTTTTTTGCCGTGCGTAATCAGTGGCACGTCAAGTAGAAATCGATATTTTCGTCAGTGATTATCTTTGCTCGGAACAATTTGCTCTCGGAGGTAACTTTTGCCGCACGAGATAAGTATCGTAGGATCAACGTGACGGTTAAAAGTGAAACCAAGCAGCAATCAACGTCAGCCATATGTCACACGGGCAACATTAGCGGGCGCTCCTATCCGTCGAGGGGGACGCGAACAAGCGCGACGAGGATAAGCGTATCCCGTCTTTTACTTACAACCGCACTAATCCACTCGATCTCACCCTTTTCAAACGCGCAAATTATTACTTACACGCACGATTATGTCTTGAAGCGCGCGTGCGTGCACGAAACAGCCAAAGACTTCAATGGATCTCGAACACAAGAGATAATGCATCCGCGGCTACGTCATGCGGAATGACTTTTCATTCATTGCGGTTAAAGGGTGGCATTGCCTTTATTACAATGCGAATGAGTTTTTAAACCGGCATTGTTGCATTCGTCAATTGTCACCACGCTAGGCGATTCTATTAACAAGAGGAGATGAAATGATTTAGTATCGCAATTTGAATGCGACTGGCTATTCATTTCATACTTTTCGTAATAGATTTAGGGCTTGTTGTACGTCAATGTTGATTTCGTAAATTAAAAGTTTGCCACTGCAATTGGAGATTGGGTTGTCCAGCTCACAAGTGGCTTTCATATCGCTTTCAAAGCACCTATCGAAGATGACAAGAAAGAGTTTCACGATGCTTTTTTTTATTTGTATAAATAATTTAAAAACATTTTTACCATTTGAATAATGATAATAATTAAAAAAAAAAACGATTTTACTTTAGTTGAAAAGGAAAACCACTCTCAGACTTGGAACAGAATTTGATGAAATGAAACAATTATTGGATTAGATATTTTATTGTTGTTAATTTTAAATGTAAACATGAAATTTATTGGTTTTTTTTTACATACCCAACTCGGTACCAATGATTTATATGTATATTTTTTTTTCTTATTTTCCACCAATTTCCACCAGTTCAATTCCGTAATTGCTCTGTTTCCATATCATTATTAATATACAATATTAGACGTATAATACAATCGTGAGTTCATTTTGTAATAATATTTTCATCTTTAATCAGAAACAATGATAATAATAAAGAAATCTTGGCGCATTCCACGTGGACAGTATTTGCACCGACGAAAATGCATTGCCCATTGTCATGTCTACTCGAATCGCGTTATTGTGGCTAGCTTTGGCATGTCATTGTTGGTACCAATTGTAATATAGACACATGTCTAATCTATACTTATGAAGAATCTAAATTTTTTTACAAAAAAGACGAAATAGTATGTTACTTAACGAGGAAAAAATGAGCTAGTAGCAGGGCTACCAACATAAATATAATTTTTTCTGTACGACATTTTTCCTTACGAAAAAATAAAATATGTTGGTATCACTCGCTTTCGGCTCGTGATACCAACGTATTTTATTTTTGAGTGAGGAAAACTAATTTTTAATGGCGCAATCTTGTGCTCGCAGAAATTCCCGATTTGTTACTTTGAAAAAGACAACGAATTTATGTTGAAACGGAAATAATCGAACATAAAAAATTGATCGAACAAATCAAAATAAATATGTTTTTTCATGAAATTAAATTATAGCACAGTTCAACTAATCCCTTAAATTTGCGCCACGAAGCGTAGTCTTTTATGGATGGTTATACGGTAGGCAGAAACTTTTCGCACACCTCGGCCGCGTATCAGATTTCGTCACATGCTGTGTCTGCGTGAACAAGTAAATAAACCCTTAAAGATGAGAAACTCGATACGTATCGGTTTTTCGTGCCGGCATTTACAATTAACAACACAATGCACCGCGCATTGGAACCCTTTGGCCGAGGCACAGACTCCGCATGTTTTTCTGGCCTATGAATCTTCAAATACGCAAGACAGTGCAGGGGTCGGTGCGAAACCCCACTTCTTGCTTTTGCATAATGCACCGCACAGAACAAAAATACTTTGTACCTTTGCCTCGTCCACCTGTGCGTTTCGCTTGAGAAGTGTGACACGACAGTAGCCAAATGGAGATATTCTTTCATCATTTCAATAATTACACGAGATGGATTTTTCAAGCTCAGCTCGTGTTACTGGTATCAAGCTCGGATTACATAATGTAATATTAAATCCACATATTTATATATTTATCATACATATTCATCACAAATGTTGCAAAATATTCGAAGAATATTTCTAGTTCATACACCGAAAACACATAGGTATGTCAGATATATTCCTACTCTTATAAATATTTTGTCTTAGCAACAACACTTAATAAAATAGTAAAATTCGTTCTGTTATATGCTACTAAGGTATATACTAATAAGATACATTATCAGGGTATATTCTACACACGTCTGCACGATATTTTCAGTCTAAAATGAGTTATGATAATTTGTCATAAAATGTTGTTTCGCATTCAGTGTATTCTCCCGTGGAAGACTGAGACAATACCAATGTTCTAAAATCGGGTTTCAGGCGAGCATTTTAACGAAATGGTAAATCAGAAAAAAACTCGCGTTAATTTAACAGCTTACCTTGGCTATTGCGAGTAAATCCGGTGAAATTTGATATGGGATTCGTAGCGGCCATTATCCGCATAAAATAACCCCGTTGAACCTGCCGGAGTAGCACCTCTCGTGTGCCGCACGTAGACGTCATTATTATATATAACTTAATTATACGTAGGCGAAGAGGGTAAACCGCACTGAGGTAGTTCGTGTCAGAGAAGCGACCGGGAGCGTGACAGATGTTATCCGAGCATGTCGGACCATATTCAAAGGCCAAGCAAAAAGTTCGCACTGTACGTGGTATCATTGTCATCCGTGGGGTCAAGGGATCCGAAAGACTAAACAAACGCCACAAATGTTTAAATTCGATGACTTTGAACTGGAAAAGCAGCGAGGAAATTATGACATGAGTAGAAAATTTGCAGCGGGAAATAGGCAGCAGTTGGAAAAAGTCACGGGTTCTTAATTAAAAACCAATACCTAAGACCTGTTGACTTGAAAATAATCTGCTGGCTAGCACTGTAAAAAAAACGCGTTTACAATTTTAAGAACAGCTATTAATATTCATACGTAGCTGTATACAAAATTATTTGCCATGAATTTTTAATGCATTTTTCTTAGCAGTGTTGCACAAACAATAAAATCACAATAATCGTTGAAACCGAATCAAGAAATGCATCAAAATTGTATTTGGAAGAAAGTTATAAACATTCCAGCAGACTTTTAGGCATTGGTTGTTGGTCGAAGACTACTGACTTTTTCAGTTTGCTGCTAATTTTCTGGCAAACATTTCCAGCCAGTGTTATTGTCATGTGGAAATTAACGATTTCGATGTATCTTTTTTTTCCCTGCACAATTGCACAAGTGAGTTTCTTTGGCCATTCCGGAGCTAAGGTTTCTCCCTTTGGGCGGGATTCGGCATAATCAGCGAGCATGAGAAAAGGCCACTGAGATTAAATAAGCTGTAATTAGTGGATAGACTGCTCTGACCGTTAATGGGCAACCTGATATCTCTGAAAGACCGGACACCGGATGAATAGATCAGCAAGCAAAGCGCGGCGCACACTACCGTGATCTCGAAATTACATTCACAGGCGCGCGCGCTCTCTCCACTTCATAAATATGTATTATATTGACCTCCCGACATTTTATACCATAACGCGCGCGCCATTTCATTTATGCCGTTTCGCGTGTTTTATGAAAATCAGATGCCACCGGCTTGCTGGTCTTTTGAATTGCGAATCGTCTGAAGATAGTTGCCCGAAAAGCCGTTGTCAATGGCGAATGCATAATACAAATTCTCAAAATTTGAATATTAATCGACAGTACGTTAATGAACCAACAAAGAGGAAGTAGGATTTTCGATCGTATCGCAGTGGGGAATCATTTTCAATCGATGTCTTGGCTTTGATATTGATTTGTAATTAATTTTGAGTTTCCAGTACGGCAAATGTTATTGCGATAACAATCACTGAGAAAAATGTGTTGTAAAAATTATTGTCTTTTCCGAGAAAGTTGGAATACACATGTTCGCAATTAAGAAAATGTTATTCCAATGTAGTAAATTGTATTGCACAAGTTAATAGCTGGCGGTTAATGTCTACTGACTTTGTAGTACAATTTACCATCATCGAATCGCAATTTCTTACTTACGAACACATGTATCCCAACTTTTTCAGAAGAGATAATAATTTGAATAATTCGATTGCTGATAAAATGACAGGGTGTAATGTAGTTTAGAGGTCACTTTCAAGTGAATTACTGTTGTTACTTGTTTTATCATAATACTCAATAGCAAATCACTTGGAGAACATTACAATGAAATTTGAACATTATCTTTATGACATTACTACTGTGAAAAGGTTGGGCAACTGATGACGAGAAGCACGGTCGATTGGGGATAAAGTAGTCGAAAATGAATGAACCTCCAGCGTGTCTGGTGGCCCGCGAACCCGAGTCAATTGCCTCGGTTCGGCGCGTCCCGAAAAAGCGTCTGTTGGCTTTGAATCGTACATAATTAGCAGGTGAATCGAGCGATGGCCGTCGTCGGTGGATTCAGTGAATTTCAATGACGTTAGGGGCAGGCTCAAAGAGCTGCTGATAGGCATTCTCTTGAATTAATACATAAATCAAAACAGTCTCGTCCGAGGAGCGCGCTCGCTCGGGAGGAAGCGAAAGGAGAAGAAGGGTGGCACCTCGAGGTCCTGCGAAGGACGCTAAAAGGGCAGAACACAGTGACGCGACGGCTGCCCTGAAAGGTAATTACTTGATCCTATGTGCAAACAATGGCCCGTACGGCGCCCTTTGTCCCGCGTGAGAAACAAAACCTCCGGTCAGTGTGCGTATGTAAAGAGGCCGGCGCCGCCCAGCGAGGCTTTCCTCGCCCTTACCTTACCTGTTCTTCACGCACGCTCCCTTCGGCCGTCCCTCTCGCACGCTCAGCCTGGCCGTCTCGCTCGCGCGCTCGCTCTCGTCTCGTGGTAACTGATACCGGCCGAGGGGCCAGCTAGGCCCGAAGATTATACCTTCCTAGCAATGTCTTGTGCAATGAATTACATAAGCATTAATCAGCGGGATGTCTTCGGGCCCCACCAAAATCGTCCCGTTATCGAGACAATACCGGCTTTCAGTGCCGTTACTTTGACGTTTCTTCAACGTCGCCTGTCAAACTTTCGCTCGGCAACAACCAAGGGGGCCGTAAGGAAGGGGAGGCAAAAAATCGAACGAGACGTATCACAACAATGCGCTCTTTTTACCGCCGCTTCTTGTCTACGGCTAATGATATCGTGGAACCTATGACTACGTGTATTCGTTAGCCTCTTGCGGCTGTTATTACGTTGTTGCTAACGACACGAAAACAAGTGCCGTTTTGAGGGACCATTCATAATTTTTATTTATCAAATAACATCTTACGTAAACTTAGTGCAACTCGAAAGAATTCGTTGAATCGAAAATAATGAGTATAGTTGAAAAGAAATTAATTTTATTTCTACCCATATTTATATCGTCAATCACAAGTTACATCAATAAATTTTATTTTTATTATTCATTGAAATTGAGCTTTCCTAAAAAACCAATATTGATTGTTGAAAGAAACGAATTTTGAAAAATGAATTGCACCCCCGAAGCATAAACATGTTTCAAACTTTCCATTGATTGTCAGTTATTTCTAAGTTCAATAGGACAAGGCACAAAGGATGTATTTTATCAAATTCCACAATGTTGCAACAAACCGAAAGGATTAACCAAAGAGTATCAATTGCCGGGGTGGATTAACGTGCGAATACGGTTGCTTTGAATAGCGAGGCAGCAACGTGTACATCACGCATAATATAACACAAATGAAATCAACAGCTGTCGACGTTCAATCGAATGAATTCTGTAGTATTATCGGCGCCGCGGCATCGAAGGAAGAGCGCATTAACTGCCACCCACACGTTAATCGTCAATCCTGTTAGCGGCACGGAAGAGCGCCCTTCCGTAATAAAGGATCATCCCTTAATCCGTTCATTCGCATCCCTGCAACAGCCTCTCAACGCAAAACGTCGTGCCGCATGAATGAAAGAGAGTGCTTTCGGAAGCTGCACCCTACATACAGACGTCCGAGCTTTTATTTTCTTCTTTTTTTTTGTTTTGTTTTGTTTTTTTGCTTTTTCTTTTTTTTTTTGTTTTTGTTTTTTGCGTGTGTCTTCTTTTTACGCTGCCGCTACGCAACACCCTTTCAATGCTGCGTCACTTTGATACCGCACGGCATTGAAACAATAATGCATCATCGTATCAACATTGCACAACAACAAAATGTGAATGCGCGCCGATTTTGTGGCAAATAAATTCACGAAGTCAGAGGCAAAGTAACTTTTGTTTAATGTTAGAATGCTACTGGTATTAACGTCAGTCCCCTTTTGTTGATGAGGACAATTGTCAACGGACCGAGGAAAAAAGGTGTAAAACAATTTGATTTCACGTAGTATCATTCGTAGTTTGCTTTTGCTCAACATGATTTTTGGGACGAACAGATTTTTATTTTTAAATCATTTCTTCTACACACTTTGGTACAAAACATTTAGCGCATTCTAATTCTAATCAATTTAACTTTAATCAGCGCCAAGGAAACGAAGACAAAAGCTTCTCATTTTGAGAGCAAGTAAAAACTTGATTGGAAATGGCTTGATTGAATTACGCTTCGCAGCAGCGAACGTCGTCGTCGAGGACCAAATTAAGCGTCGCACATACCAAAATAATGAGAAGTTGATCCGATTACCGGATAGGTCACTGGTTCTGAAGAATAGCACATAATGTATTATCTTGCTGACACAATATCGAACCGAATCACAGTGAAAGAGCGAGCAGAAAAGAGAGAACGTGTATAGACCCGGCAAAATCATTTACCTCGAAATGCGTTTGAATATTTTGAGACCCCGGAAGGGCAATCCCGGCAAAAAATCTCTTAATAAACACGTCTTACGGCACTGTTCAGTGCATAAGTTGCACAAGCCAAGAGTGCCATCCCTCTATGCACTCCGCCGGTACAATAGATGAATGAGATTTTTTGCGATTGATTGAGATCCGCGAACAAGACAAGGTCTAAAAGCGAAAAAAAAAAAAGAAAAAAAAGGTCGAAAGGGAAAAGATAGAGAATGAATAGGGAATCGGAGGAGGGAGGGGGGCGTCACCGTCTCCCCAGAGAATATAGTAAAGTATACCGATGATAGGGTATGTCTCCCGGGAGTCCAAAGAAAGGGTTGACAGAGGAGGATTTTAGTACTCATGCTGTGGTCGGCCTTGCTATTGTCGATAAAACGTAACAACTACATTACTGTAAGTACTGTACAAGAGAAGAGCAGAACGGGCAGGGAAAATGTGCTGCAACATATTTATCGATGCGTTCAGTTCGAGAGTCTTGGCAAGACGGATATACGAGAATTGCATTAAGCAGAAGGAGGATTATAACGAGTTTTAATTTAAGCAGTGTCTTCTGAATGATTACCAATCTTAATAATTCTAATGTTAAAATGAGATTATTTAGTATCATCTTGAAATAGCTGAAATTGTAGTCAACGTAATATATAATCCACTCTTTAGTGCAAAAAATGGCAGTCGTAAGACAAAAAATACAAAATGAAACGTCTGCATGAAATTTGCCACTATACAAAGTATTAGTAGTATTAAGGATTTAGACCACTTTCCAGATGCAAGTGTCAAAAGTAAAAATTTTGTTTTCATTTTTTCTTACTTTCCGAAATATTACTTTCGTTTAAAAGGATGCTCATTTTCAGAAGCAATAAACTAAGATATTAAATATATAAACAAACAATTTAAACAAAGGTGAAACAAGTGACCTCTACTCTTTCTTTGTTTAAGCTCCAATGTTTACACCTTCTTTGTCCTCTCTTGCTTTTCGTTTTCATTGAAACCAAAATGTTTATTCCTATGAATTCATAATTTGAATGATGATGATTCATATTTTTATTTCTAAAATTTGCATCTCGAAATTTTTTCCAAAACTTAAACCATTTCGCCTTCCACAGACATATGAATCGTCCACTTATAACAATTGACACGTTATGTTTACCCACCACAATAGTTTGTCTTTGCAAATCTATATCAATTGAAAGTGAAACCGATCGTCAGATATCCACGTCACTATGATGACTGTTGAGTACAAAAATTGATCGCGTATGCAAAACGTTCCGTCAAATGTTTCCCAACGACGTTCGAGGCATGCATTTTCGCGGGGCAATGACGAATGAAAGAGTGCGACTGGGTCTTCTTGGTTGGGATCAAATTCATTCAGCGGGTTCTGCGCACGGCTCGTTCATCAAACTGTCATAATTAATAGCGTCTTTTTGTACGTCCCGAGTCCCCTTTGAATCTTAACATTTTGTCTTACGCACGAGGTGCAACGTACCAAGAGAGCCATTTATACGATTATGCCGGCCGCACAAAAGTCACGGCCGAACTATGGTGGGAATCGGCGCGTTCGACGAAGAATGACAACATCTTTCATCGCGCTGCTTTCATCGCGATTGAATCGTCCATTCTGTTGCACGTTTTATTTTACTGAATCGATTTTGGCTGATCCGAAATATCAGCAACAACAACAATAATAATATTCATAATAGCAATGATAAAATAAATGAAAAAGAAGAGTAGCTTCATTCTTCTCACGCGATGATTAACGTCGCCACGATTTCCTTATCGCGTTTACAAATTGACGGCGATACTCCGATGGCAGTACTAGATTTTGACACCGAGCTCGATGCCTCGATGGTTGTACCTAATTAGGGAGGTCCCCTATAATGCCGGGATAATTAATTGAAACAGTGATGTATGTTGTGGTATTAATCAACGTGATTCACTCGAGAAGGCAAAGGATTCATTTTACGTTCTATCAGGCCCCACCAACTCGGCCGGCTTCACTTTTTCACGTGTTATTTTAAGGACAGACAATGTCGGAACTTTGTTGTCCGTGCCGAATTTCGAAATGTTAAACTAATTTTATTTTTGAATAAATATACGTTGTTGATTATTGTCATCGGATCTGACATATATTCATTTGGTTATTTGAAGGTTACCTAATAGTAATTGTTACCCGGGCGAAAAAGTAACAAGTCTGGATCACACGCGCGAACAAGCCTTTCGCCAGACATATGCCTTGCTATCGCCAGATTATTTTGTCTGGCAACAACATGACGTACGGTTGGCGCTAGTGATCCAGACTTATTGTCAAACTAATGCCAAATTCACGCCAAACTAATGCCAGACTTGCTTTTTTTCACGGTAAATTTTGACATTGGTGCAATTTTAAATCAAGTCTGAAAACATTTAATACAAATGATTGATAAATAAAATATATATATAGAAAAATTTTTTTGGTTATGCTAATGACAATCGACAGGAGCATTGACTGAATTTGTTTCATAATATTTATTATTTTATTGTATGATATGTAATTTAAGTTTCTGAAATTTGGAAAAAAAAGTCCAATTGCGCAATCCACATGTGGTAACCAATACTTCTCTCTTAAGTCATACGTTGTTTCCACAATAGTTGCGATCTCTTTGTCAGTTTTCTGTGCAATTATTTCGATGATGAATACAAACCTTTTTAATAGAACACATTAGTAAATTCCGTGAAATGCGTAAATGTGAATAGCGTGACTAATAGGTATCATGATGGTCAAAGTGGATTTAACGTTAAATTGGGTGGCTCGGGGTAATGAAGCTCAATCGACCGTCAATAAGACGCGACGTAGACTTTCGGAGCCGAAAGATCCCGCGGATTAGCTTGACATTAAGTATGTGTCGGCTGACAAACATAAAAAATGTGCGACTTGGCTTTTACTATAACACGGTATGCGCCATATGGTTAATGGTTTCCGCGTTGCTTACCGTCATTGATAGACTTTAGAAAAGCTATGCCGACGTCTAGTGTCGGGGATCGCATTCGTGCCCCTTATACAAGGTGTCCATTAAGTGCAATCAATTGTTTGGTAATCGCGATTTGTATGCATCGGACATTGCATTGCTCCAACTGCAAATTTAAGGGGATTCATCTTTCTAAAGTCACGGAGCTCGAGTTAGAGTTGTCTTTTCAGTTTATCTTGTTGAATTATTAAATTCTTACTTGTATAATAATGTCTTAACAATGAGAGAACGTAGTAACTAGAGGAATTTTTTCTCGACCGAAACTCCATCGAAACTCCTTCAAAAGTATCAAATTGACTCAAAACACTTGATTGATTTTTGACGTGCGTTAATTTAATTTGATATAAATGTATGAATATAATTAATTATATATTATAGAGTAATTTTCATAAATTTCACATAAAAATGTATCAGTGCAACAAAATAAGGTTATGTTGAAGGCGTTAGATACGAGTTTGATGTTGGCAAATAGTTGCAGTAGACTTGTGCCGCTTTTACTGTAATTGCTATAACGGTAACGTAACATTTTTTCCTCGGTGCAGAGCAGCCTTTTATGTCGGCGGCGTAAAAAATCGTTTTCATGGCCCATTAATGGCGTTGAGTAAAATATTACTGCTTGAATGTTTTTCAAAACTATTACGACTAATAAACGAAGGATATAAACTAGATTTAAATTCAATACATTTACGTTACTAAAATAGAATTGCTTTACGCATACGTTATACATTACAAAATACAAATATATCCTAAAGGAAATAAGAAGAAAAATTAATTGTTGAAAATTTTAATGTATATACTCATTACTTTTTGTATATACTTACAGATGTACAACTTGGTATAGTCCTGGTAGAAATTGTAATAACGCTAGGGTACATATACCAGTTTGCGTTAATTTTGTAGAAAAAAATTTTGTACTTTTTAAAAAGAATCGAACCCTATCCCCTTTCTTTCTAATCTGGTTAATGATTACCTTACTAACTCATCCATTAACAAATATAATATTCGTGGCTATTGAAAGATACTACCTAAGAAATATTGTGACCCCGTACTGTATTGTCGAGGCCCTTCAGGGTTTGACGCACTATGTATTCCGGCTGCCTGATTCGACGCTTTATGCACTCGTATTACGTGGCCCTGATGTGGCACTGAATACGAAAACATAACGGCATTCTTATATGGACCTAATATGGTACACCGTATGCGATATGAAGGCGATGTATCAGTTACCGTAAGAGCATAAACCGCGGGACAAAAGTACAACGACAATAATGCATATAATTGATTGAATAATATATCAATTTAAACATTGCTCTTATGGTAACTGATACATCACCTCAAGGCTGTTGCAATGCCGTGCGTTACGATCGTTTCAGGGCCATAAAATGTGGAGCTTAATGTGAGGGCTGAATCAGGCATCCATTCCAAAATAATAAGAATCAATGTCATATAGGGCATCGGTGTTGTCGATCTGATGCAGATCATAGGTCTGATACCAGAATACCATATTTCATTTCTGTTAGTAGGTTTATTATTTTAATATAAGAAATTGTACGATAATAAAGTTCCCAACTTTCAATGTATCATTTTTCCCCATACATTAGAATCAATAAACGTTCTTATTAATGATCCTTCACATAATAAGGGTTCATGTTGCCAACTTACAAAAAAAGGATAAAAAGTTTCAAACATCCAATCGACCAAATCAATTATCCCAAGTGCCTTGAATGTATATTTACTGTTACATTGACAACGCGTGCGATTTTTTTCTTTCTTCATTATCGTTTACTTTTTGTTCTCTAGCATAACAAATCATTTGTCATGACACTTTTTTACGTGACACGATCAAAATAAACTTAAAGAAGGAGTTTAAAAAGTGGCACCGTCATTGTGATTGTTGAGTACACATCGTTAAGGATTTTTCGATCGGTTCGCCCAACCGATCGAAAATTATAACCTATAAACATAAATAAAGACAAATGAAATAAAAAGATTTATTGTTTCATCATTGTTTATCTTTCAAAATTTTGATTTTTTGTTTACGTAAAAGCCCATAAAAAGGTTCTCTTCAGCGAGAAAAAGTAATTTTCAAAAAAGATTTTTTTCCCACAAGCAAGTCTATATTGATTCTCATAGTAAATATGCTTGTATTTCAAAAATATATTGCAAGTACGTTAAAAATCTTATAATAATGTATTAACTGTGTTGTAATGGTATGTTATCAGTTAATTGACAATATGTTGTCAATGTATTACCAACACACTGACAATATATCAAGTACATCAAAATACAGGTACCAAGTATTAATAACAACAATTGTTGCTTGTAATTAAATTGGAATTGTCAAACATAATCATGATTAACCATTTATTTCGACGACGTCCTGATATTTCAATATTCGACAACAATCTTTTACTTTGTTATAATTATCGACACGAATTGTTCAAGTATTCGGCATTATCATAAATATTTGATAAATAATATAAGCTTTAGACTTGACAAACTACTTTTCTTTGGGCGTGAAATGACATAAGAAAAAGCTTCTAGAAAAGCTGCTGATTGCATTTTACTACAAGAATACTTTCCACAGAAGTGAAAAAGAAAACTATACCAAGTGTCATTAAACTGAGGCGACTAATGGGTACCATATCAGGTTTTACTGAAGTGATCTACTTGATAAGCAATGTTACTTCCACGAGCCACCATCGCTTGATACATCGCCAAGTACGCGCAATGATAACCAATCGTGTTCAAGTATAAATATATTCAAAACGTCACCTCGAGGTCAGTTCGGCTTCCTCGTAGTTTGGCGTGTTCGCCTGTGTACGTGTGCGAGTGTACCGCAGCCTAGGTGGCTGTGTTTGTCCGCGCACCAACGTACGTGCATATGTTAATCCTCAACAATGGGATCCACTACAATGGCCTTTGTCCGTTGCGAGGGAAACAAGCAATGAAAAACGAGACTTTCGATTGAGTCCAATCAGACGATCGAACCGAACTGATGATCGTCTCGGAGAAAGACAAGCCTTCGTGCAGGTACGGATTTCGACTGTCGAGCTTCCAAGTCCACCTCTCCGCTTCTACGAGAAACCGTTGCAAATATTCCAATCTTTTCTCTGTACTTCCGAAGGGACGGCATTTCGGGTAGTAAATTAAATTCAACATGCATCGCAGAATTCGTTCATGATTATCTGATTTCAGTTGAAGGAGAGAGAAAGAGGGGGAGAGTACAAAAATCGAACAAGTCACTTAAAAACAATGAAATTAACAATCAGCTATTGTCCGTTACGCGGTTGCGCGCCATGTATTCAGAAATCAAATCAATTCAAAATCCACTTCAAAAATGCCTGACTGTAATCGTTGAATCTTTTTTTTCGCCTTTTTTTTCTAACGTTAGAACTTTTGCAAAAAGAGCGCGCTTTTATGGTGCACTTATTATTGTTCACTACATTTTTGTTAGGTTACACGTGTCAGAACATGTCAATTTTAGGTACAAAAAATGAAAGTTAAAAGATTAACGAAATAATACATTTATCGTTTCATCCTTGTATATGACTGTTAATAACTCTTTGAATTTAAATCAGCATTGCGCATTTATTCTTTACACGGTGCGCGTGACGAAAGGATAAAAATGTCTATAAGCGTTAATTTGTATAAATATATACTTGTAACGTAGAATACTGTTAACAAATTTTCGTATTATGATAGTATAATCAACACGATCTTTATAAAACACTAAATTGAATTCAGTTGTTTGCGGTACGTGAATAATTTGCAAAACGGGGATGCAATATTGTAAACAAAACATTGATACATCGTTGAAAGGATGATTGTGAAATCGTGATTTTGAATTTAACGTCAAAAACGTCATTCATTTAATTTGCCCGTTATATCCAGATTTATGAACACTTGAAACAATCTATTTATATTTTACATGAGATGCTCGAATAACGTTAATAAATAATTTGTAATTAATAGTAAAATGAACAATCGTGCAAAATCGTAGACTATATTTGCGAATTCATATTTATTGCCAACGCAATGTTTGTCATGCAAAGTGATAGACTTATTGATGATTGCAGGATAAAATGCATACGGATGTTTAATTTATTCAACAAACGCTTCGACTGTTTATTTTAAATTGAATTTAATTTATTCTTTATTTACTCCAGCTGAATTTGATGTTTTCATTCAGATAAACGTGTCAACAGCGTACGGGAAATTGACAAATTGTACGTGCATCAAATTTCTAAAGTTTGTTTTATCAACGAATTTAACTTTAAAAAAAATTTGAATGAAATTATTTTCACTTGTAACACAACTCGAAAAATTATCCACAATACGCAGCAAAATTGTCTTCATAACCGTACATTGAAATTTAGTTTATTATTATCTAATAATTCTTTCGTAAAAACTATGTTAAAAACGAAAAAAAATTGTTTAACGTTGAAACCTCGACGCACGTCAAATTATTAAATTATAACAAATTGATAGTTGGTTAAACAATGAATAGAATGTAAATTATTTGTTAGAAGCACAATTACATTTTACTTGTCGAATATTTCGCTAGATTTCGCAAGATTCATTATATTGCTGTAACAACTCGAAAGAAAAGTATTGACGAAATGAAAGCAAAAATGAGTAGCAAAATAGAAAAAAAAAAAGTCAGTTGATTATTACAGCGGAACTTTTCAAGACCGAGACGACAAGCGAATTTACGAGTTGATTTGCAAAGCGCGAAGTGTAAGCGCGTGCGGGCAGCGTAACTCAATCAGAAAACAAGCGTCCCCGGCGATATTCGAGTCGTCAATTTCTTCGCCAGCGTATCAACATGACATCCATTCTAATTAACAACGCCCTCGGTGCAAGCGCGTCGCCGGGTCTTGTTGGCGACAAATTCAAAGACCTCATCGATCCCTAATAAATTTGACCTTTATCCGCAAATCCCGGCGAGCGGTGTGCGCCTGCAACCGATTCCCCTTTTTCCATCCGCAAATACACACAATGAAGTTATTCAATTTGTCGTTGAGCAAGGGTGATCATCCTCCGGCATTGATAATGAGATTGTGTTCATGAAACGTGTCCGACTGTTGCCGGGACAAAGAAGAGTGCGAGGGCGACGGGAAAAAGAGAGGGTTGCGGCGCGCCAAACACCAACCGAGGCTTGAAAGCCGAGCGCGACTTTCATTAGCCTATATCAGGAAGCGCGCGAAGGCGTTAATCTGGCGGAATTAATCCGACTCCAGTCGGTTACCTTTGCTCAATATGCCAGCCACACGACGCTCCGAGGTGGTCTTTTCCGTTCGCCGCAGGTACATCCCCGGGACGGATTTTGTTACCACCGTCGCCGAACTGAGCTTCAGCCATTCGGAAGCGCGCGACGCCGTGCATGCGTGCGTGGAAGCCCATTATTCAGACTCCAATGAATTAGCGTCCGCAAAAGTTTGCACCGTAAAACCGCGTTCGGCCGACGCTTTTACGATGTTTCTTCTGATGGGGCAATGAGCGAAGCAAGTCTCCCCGCTACCGCGGCCAGCACAATCAACCACCTCCAACGCAGGAGAACACGGTGGATGGCTGCGGGTAATCTCCGTCTTCTTTTATTTTTTACTTTTAAACACGATCGCTTAAGGTGGCACTGCCATTCATTCAAACTTTGTCAAATGATCAACCAACTCTTGCTTTACAATTTTTTCACATTTTATCAACTTTTACCGTCTGTTTACTGAAATATTCGATATCGAAATTGAAAAAAATGATAGAGATGTAATTTTACAATGTAATTTTATAACATATTCCAGTAAAATATCACCAAGTACGGTAAATGTTGAAATTTCGGCAATTGAACAATTTAATATAAACAGTGTTTCGTTTAATTTGCAAAAAAAAAAATCATTTAATTTCACTAGCGATCCATTAATTCGGCTTGAAACCATTCTCGCCGGCCAATCAAATTGTAACGTGTGTAATTGAATTGAATACTTGCCGTCAAGCTAGCCAAACTAGGTGAAACGTCGCATAATAATGCACGAATTTATTCGCACTCGTGTTATCATCGAAATCGCAGTCGACAAGTTGGCCGACGTAAATAACGAATCGGAATATAAATTAATTGATTTCAGCAAAATAACATAGACATCTGTGTTACTTTTTATTATTCGCGGGCATCGCTTTACGATCGCCGCGATGATTTCTGTTGCACGTGCACGGCAATAAAACGTTAACGAGAATTCGAAAATGGGCCGGCGCATTTGTTTGGCAAAAATGTTTGCAAACAGAGTCACGCGCGGTGATTTTAAATTTTCGTAACTCTAACGGCCGTACCGGGGCAGCTTTTTAATCGCCGATCCGCGAGCTAGTTTTTTGCCCGCGCGTCGTTTAATCGGGATGAGAAACCCTGATAACGCGCAACGAACAATTTTACGATGTGGTGTTGCCTGAATGTAAACCACTTAGCGAACAGCGAGGGAACTCTACCGACGTTCAATCGGTGAGAAATCGATTACTGCCTCATTTTATTGGCTATTATAACAAGGACCGGTTAACGCGGCTCGTGAAGAAAGAGACCGTGGCTTTTGATGCTTTCATTCGGCATTTTAAGAGCGCCGGATAGGTGATACTTGGCTCGCTGTGCGAAAAAAGAAACGAAAGGCGATTATATTGCCTCCGTGAAAATGATTTTCATTAACGTATACATAATGAAACGCACTAAATTCAATTCCGCTTTGCTTCAAGTGCAACTAAAAAACTAAAAAACCTTACGACTTCGACTTGCTTTACTGTCATAATTTTATGCCGGAGAAGAAATTAACTTCCGGCTGGATTGCTTCGCGTTTCACGATTTTTCCAAATAATATATTTTTTCATATTTTATAAACACTTTTCAACTAACGGCAATTGCTTCAGAAATAAAATCATTTTTGACTTAAGAACGTTTGTTGGAAGAAGAAAACTATGATATCGATTGCATGATGTACGTTAACAGCATCTCATGATTGATTGTCGTTGTTCGATGTTTCTTCGTATTAATTTGAGCACGTCAAACAGCGAACAAGTCAATGTCGTTATCAATTGTAGCTTTAAAGTAGTTTCTCGCTTTAGTTAGGTCTTTGGACAATTTGTTTTGTAACAAATTAAATTTTCGATCGATATTGATGATTTTCTAGTCATTTCAACCTTTTCGATCAATGTGATTAACAAAAATTGATCAATGTGACTAACAACGCTAGTATTTATTAACTTTTTGACGCACAGAGTGAAATACATTTTTAGTACTGATTTTCGTTGAGGATGCGTTAGAATCGCTATCGAACGTGTTTTGTAAATATTTATTTTAAAAGTCGTTAATCAACGGTGAAGAAATTGGTATAAAAATTATGATTTCGATAGTGAAATTCATTAAGCGTCCTCCAAGCTGACCTAGAAGCACGTACGCATCCGGACTAATAGATACAAGTTATAAAACAATGGACCATTATCAGGTGGCGCTCGAAAGTAAGAGATGCTCTGAATATCAATCGAAGAAATCGTAAGGAACAAGCGAGCTCCGGCTGTAATTTATATTTTATTCTCGATGGCAATCACAGACGTATTCAGACGATGCTAAAGAAAGTTGGTTATTTCTACTATTTAGGTTGTTTTTGAACGGAAAGAGCGAATTTTTCATTTAAATTACGTAAAAAAAGACTATCTTAAAAATGACTCACAAATTAAGTTAGCGACATAATAATTCAGCCAGATGATTAAAAATCTCTTATAATTATAGATAAAAACATAATCTAGATAATTCTATTATTATGAAAAAATTACCACATTATGGGAAAATTTACGTCAACAGTATAGCAATATATTATAGGCTGCACATGAAATTAATTAAGTCTGATAAGTATAATAATATGTAATGCAACAAAAAGTAAAGAAAAATAATAATAATAATAATCTGAAGCTGAATACAAATTTAGTACAAATATCACTGTTTGTTTCAAGACGTGAAAAAATACCCCACTATATTGCTCGACGGATATTTTCTACTCAGAATAAAGATTTCGGACTAAGCTTGGGAGTTGGCCACTAAAACATAAATAGCCGCCAAATGACCAAAAATGCGTTAAAAGTCCGCGAACCGTGACTTCGTTTAATGTACTTTCGAAGGGGACGGAGAAAAAAAACTGAGAAATCGGATGCCGCTTGCCGGGACATGTCCAAGGAACCGTAATAAAACAACTCAAAATTATCCCACTGCAATTCATTTTGATAAATGAATTGCAGTGGGTAAATGATGTTTCCATAAACACGTAGCTAAAATAGATATTATTACACAGTTATAACATGTAATATTTATAAAGTATATGTTACGAGCATTTTATATTACATACAAAAAAATGTATGCTTGAATTTGTTATCGACAGAAAACATAAAAAGTTGTTATTTCACTAGGAATGTAATAATTTGTTAAACACTGGGCATATACTACGAATTCAATTATTGGTTGAAATAATAATAATGGCTTGGAAAGATTATTTCTCGAATTAAAAAAATATATCTACATTCAAATCACACTCAAATCAGCGTCGTGTTTGACACGTCAATTTGTTTTTAAATATGCGTACAAATTAATTCAGCTGTTTTTTTGGCGTTAATTTAAAATTTCGCCAAGACGCGCGCACGCCATTAATTGAATTTATTCGGATGCCGAAGTCATAAAAGACAACTTTTCTTATCGTAATTCTAAATCCTCCCAGCAAGTGTCTCGGTTACAATTTGAAAAAAAGAAAGAAAAAAAAAGGAAAAAATGAAGAAGGCGTACAAATGACGCTCGTCATGATGCAGATGTGGAAAAAGATCGTGTCAAGTTTCAAACGATCGTTACGTTGCTAAGACCCGTTGAGTATTTCCATCGTGGATGTCTCGGAACGAGAAAATAAGGCGTAAATAATAATTAAAATATTTCGAAGCTTCTTTTATAACTGTTATCGCCATCGTAAATAACAATAACTATCAAAATAAACTTAATGTCGCGATATCATTATCAGACTGATTAATATTATTGAAACGTTACTTTTAGCGGAGATGTTCGCTTGAAATGCGTGATACTGTTTTCCAAAAATTATCGATAAGAAAAAATTTTGACTTATCTTTATACTCCCACGTAAAAATTGTATCCAAGTCGTTAAAAAGATGAAGCCAAGTAAATCAGTGTTTTCTCAAACAAATGTAAAGCGGTATTTGTGACATTAACAAGTTAGTTTAAATAATATAATTGATTCAACCTCAATTATTAATCATTATATATTTTTACGTACATTATATATATAACATAAACAATTGTCAAACAATTATCCTAAATTTAAAAAACATTTCAGAATTTTAGGTATAACGGTTGTTAATTTCAAGTTGTTTTTTTTAATTTTCCAAATTTGTCATAATTTAATTTAAGGAACTGTTTCGAAATTAAACTTCGTTACATGTTCCCGACGTTTGCCGCAAAATTTTTAATAGTGCAGTTTTAATCAGGGACATGTTGTTTTTAGTTGATAATAAATATCGCTGAAATTTCTTTCCATTTATCGTGAAATTCATTTTACGCGCCCCGGCATCAGGTCGCCGAGGATTGAAAAAATGATGTATCAAACAATAACGACGCAGTGTCAGTAGCGTGTTGTGAAAGCAGCTCCGGAACCCCCGAACATATATCTGTACGAAAAATATTCGTAATAAGCGTATGAGATCTCTGGAAGAGAGACATGTCGCATACGTATTACGCGAAAATCTGTTTTTCTCGAAGACCAATGAGATTTAGTGTATAGAAATTGTGAAAGAGAGAGAGAGAGAGAGAGAGAGAGAGAGAGAGAGAGAGAGAGAGAGAGAGAGAGAGAGAGAGAGAGAGTGTGTGGAAGATATGTTTCTGTAGGGTGAGCCTCCTTTGGTCCTTACGCCTATCCCCCGGATACGCCACAAAAACGTGCTAAACAAACAGCGGGAAAACCTGATTGTCCGAGAGAGCGCTATACACATCCACCGCCGCTGATAAATACACCGTGTCTCG
>JABFOV010000470.1:0-37948 GCA_022817685.1 Aradophagus sp. ZL-2020 | reverse complement strand
AGTTCAGTTTAATCAAATAATCACTCATAAGGAAACCCAGATAGGTTCCTAGATGGTATGGGTTCTTATATAGGAATCTAAGTAAGTTCCCATGTAGGTTCCTGTGTCAAATTCCTATATAGGTTCCTACATGAATTTTTTTGTCAGGGAGATACTTAACATTTACAAACTTGTTTCAACAGTTTATCTGTTCTAGATTGTAAATTCAACCACCCAACCAACTGTAGTCCAATTTAACACCCAGAGACTATGAATTTAGCAGTCTAATTCTTTATTCTATACTTTTTTTCTTCTTTCGTTTAAAACATTATAAATGTACTCGATGCAAAAAACACTATCTAAAGTTACACAAAGGAGGCAAACTTAACAAAATAAGAAAGTGATAAGTATATCCGTGATATTCTCCATTGAAAATGATTCGGGTTAATCGACGTAAATTCTAAATTAACATAAATAATAAACTTAGTTCTTAAGAGTAATGAGAACCAACCCAAGAAGTAATATAAATAGCTCGTGATTAATCGTGTATGAATTACTTCTATTCGCGCGCGTCAGCAGTCGCACGCGCGTGTTCTATCCTGTACATTAAGCGATGTGATTGTGGAAAAAATTGATCGACGAATTTTTTCAAGGGAAATGGCTTAAAAAGCAACGCCTTTTCGAGGCATGTGAATTTAGAATGTGTTAGTAGTAAAAAAAAATAAATATTCCTGCGCGACCTAAAACTAACGTTACAAATTTAAATTCTATATCATCCTCAGGTGCTGCGCATTTTTATAGATACAGTTTTAAGGCGAAATATCAGTTGGAAATTTATGTTAATTAAAAGAATACATTTTTGCAAATATGAAAAGTAATTGGAATTTAAAAATAAAAAGCTCATATATATTAAAAAAAAATAATAATAATAGTAATAATAATTGACCATTGATATTTCACCTTTGAACATGTTATAGAAAATTGTTACGATTATTCAGTATGCCACAAAGTTTCGACACTTTATGAACTCGAGTATTGAAAATCAAAAAATACTGATTAATCTAAATAAAAAAAAAATAATAAATTCAATGTATAAGTGTAACTTTAAAACAAACCAATGAACCTGCTCCACTTCGAACGTAGAACTCATTAGCCTGAATTTCAAGTTAATCTTTTATAAATACTTAAAATTTAATGAATTTTTCATGGCGCGAGCAAAAATTATACTTAATAAAATCATTTCGAATCGCGAATCCGTGAAATGAATCAAATGCCAAATTTCATTTACGCTTATCGACTAATGGAAGCATTGGACGGAACGATTTGAATAAGTTTGTGGAATTTTGGCATCTGAGGATCAAAAATAAAACGAGGAAGAATAATTAAAATAATTAGTAATGAAAATCGCGTCGTAACGTAAAACAAATCTCAAAGAATAAAATGGAAAATAAATTTTCGAATATTGTTGCAAATTAAAGATCCACCCCAAAGTACTTGAAGACATTATGGGAGAAACAAAACACTAACGAGTTAATTTCTAAGCTATAGCTGCCGTTAAACCACATTAAAATAGCACGAGTAATTTCCCACCTGCAACGTTAAGGTCACTTTTGCAACGAGTCACTGTAGACTTCGCGTGTTAACAATTCGTATTCGTCGCATTCGGCATCAAATTAGACTATTAGTAAAACGTACTTTCAATCATTTATTGAATGAAAATGGACAACAAAACTTAATCCTCGTGGATAAACAATTTAATTTAATTTAATTCAAATTAACGTATATATTATTAATAAATCACGATTAAAGTTTAATTAAAGGTATAAATGAGAAAAGAAAATATTCAACAGTAATCAACAAAGTTAACCCTTTCATTCAAACGTGTGCACAAGTCTACACTGTAAACAATTGCATAAAAATTGAGTAAATATGAATACTGAATATACATTAAACTAAAACATTAATTTTATCTGTTTTCATTAATTTTCTACCTCAAACTTTATGCAAATTCAAGTTTAATGAAAAATTCTTTATAATGTAAATAGATTGAAAAATATTCAAGTATTCTAAAACTTAATGAAAAAAATAATAAATAAAAAAAAAAAAAAATACAAAAAGAAACGAATAAACAGAAATTATAACATAGTTGTGTAGAAAACGTTAGTTTCATTGTTATATTATAATACTGTCCAAAGAAAGTATAAATAAAAGAATTAAAATTAAATTCTTATCAGATTTGAAAATAAAAATAAAACAGAACAAGTTTAAAAAAACCATGACTCGAATTCCATTTACAGAAATAGATATTTGTTCGAGGAGTTGTCTTTTTTTAGTATTTTTTTAATTCGCTTACTTTTTTTCCGTTTATAAATAGCTTTTAGTATTGTAGAGCTAAAAAAGAGAGAATAATGAAAAGTCGATCAACTTAGTCCAATTATGACCAAGTACAATCCATCAATTGAAACTTGAAACATGCGCGCTGTTTTTACCATCTCTTGTGCAGCCTTAATAAAGCAAACCTAATTTCAACATCGACACAATCTCAAGGGATAATTTACAGAATAATCAATATCTTCAATATTGTTTAATGTTGTCAAAATAACTCGTTAATAATTAATTTTTGCAACATCATTCGACGCTGAATTTAGGTTGAAAATAGGTTGATATAAAATCATAATTCGTAAGGTAGCATAAGACAGATACAGAGATTCATCAAACCTAACTTGGATCATTTCGTCAATCTCTGTATATGCCGTGTACTGCAGTATGATTTATCAACATCGAGATAAATAATATGGGTCACAACCTAAACAGTTTCAGCTTCGTTTCGACTTAAATTTATGTCGAAGTAACTTAGCATACTGACGTTTACAAAGAAAGAAAATTATTGAAAAAATATTAAAATGACAAGTATCAAAAGATTCATAAAGTCTAAGACACCGAAAGTGTTTCATTTATCCTTGACAATTTTCATGACAAGTGTTTGTTTCTCAATTACCAATTTAACATAAAAATTTAATACGATTTCAATAATTTTCGTTACCTTTTAATGAACTTGTACTAATAAGGGAAACTTTGATTCGACTTTAATTTAACTGCAACAATCATAACTCTCAATTTAACTTATTTGAGTGCGTCAATTTGAGTTTTTATGCAGAAACCCATACCACCTAAGAACCTACCTGGTTTCCCATTTGAGTTCGATTTAATCAAATTATATGACCCATAATGGGAACTCGGACAGATTTCTAGGTGGTATGGATACCTATTTATAATAAAATCCCTCATGGGTTCTTGCATCAAATTTCTATATAGGATCCTATGTGGCTTATTTTTTGCTCAGGGGAAGTCAAATTTGTTTTCCTGATATCCCCATCAAAAGTGCCACTTTTCGAGACTCTTTCAAGCTGTCGAAGTTTGACTTTTCACCGGCATAACCTCACTTTTGTTTCAAAAAGTTGAACTTGGACATGCTCGAAACAGCCTCAAATAATTACATTTTTGATGGGGTCTCAGGAAAAATGTTGTTCAGGGCTTGGTGTCAAAGTGACTCTTCACTCCCACCCGAATAGATTCACTTTGACATCCAGCACTGAAAGTATCTACTACGAATGTTTTTGTTATGCAATACTTATTTCCCTTTGCCGGCAACGGTGAAAAAGCGTTCGCCGAGCTAGACCTAGAGCGCTATTTGGCCGGTTAAGTCTGAAACTTTTGATCCTGCTGTTGGTGGTGCCTCTTGTAGTGGACGGTTAGGTTACCACGCTGGCGCGCTTTGTACGGACACTCCGGGCACTGAAACGCCGGCGGCTTGCCGCCACACTCGACCATCTCGTGGCGGCGCATCGTGCTCTTCCAGCGGTAACCCTTGCCGCAGAATCGGCACCGGAACTTGCGCTGCTGCTCGTGGGAGACCATGCCGACGTACATGCTGAGGTCGCGCGGCTGCGGCAGCACCTCGAACGAGTCTGGGAACACGACCTCGCGCGTCGACCGGTCGTTGCTGTTGCTGCTGTTGTTATTGTTATTGTTGTTATTGTTGCTGCCGGCGCTCTGCGAGCGCCTCTCCGGCCCGCCACTGGCGTTCGAGTCGCCGCTGATGCTGCCTTTCTTTTTATAATCGGACCGCAGCAACGACAGCAGCGCCCCCATTCCTGAAACAGGTGTCAAAACAGCCGACAGGACAAAATTAAAAATCGGGGATGAAACTTAAAGTGCCGGAATTTAAAGTCAAAAATGCTCATCTCGCTGTTTCTCGAATCGAAAGATCATTCGAAGGAATAAAGGTTAGTCGAAAAGCCGTTCCACTATGATTGACTCAAGATCGGGTCAAAGTCAGAGTTGAGCTTCGACCGACCCCCTTTATCTTCATTGAAATCCCGACCAAGTTTCTCTTACTACCGATGAACATTTTTGGTAAAACTAAAATAACGTAACACAAAGGACGGGTCAACGAATGTCGGAGATGGATTTGTAGGAAGAGGGCGCTCTGCAGGATTGTATTAAGATAAGTCCCTCAACCAGCCCAACACAAACTTTCTAGGTCAGATAGCTTTGAAGAGTTGATGCCAAACCTCGGTGATGTTGTGAGCAAAGTCGATGAAAAAAAGGGTAAAAAAATTAATGATTAGAGAGAAGAAGTTGTAAATAGAAGAACGTGTTTGCCAGCCGCCACACCCGGAAAGACCCAGTAAGCATGTCACATGGTAGACAACTTTTTACACACTACGCCACCACGTTGCTCCAGATTATCTGTACAAAGGAGGTGCGATACAAATTGCATAGTCTTTTCAATCTTGGTTCATCTTAATAAGGACAACACTATCGGCAGTTTCTCATCGTGTATTTGGAACAACAATCGTTGCTTCGATTAACGTGTGACAATAACAATCAGCTTGACAAACGACTTATTTTTATTATTCGTGTGTTAGGATCATATGCTTGCGCATGCTGCCCTTCTGAACGGACACATGGCAGATGGGACAGTTGTACCACTTGGTTTTACCGCACTCGTACTTTCGGTGACGATTCAACGAACCCTTTGTCATGTAACTCCGGTCGCAATTTGGACACGGGTACGGCTTTACGGCGTACAATTCGCTGAATCGATCGTCCTTTGAACCTAAAACAAAAATGTTGGCAAGTTAGTACTTGTTTCGACTAATCGATCGCAGGCCCTGAAAACATAAAACACTTAAGAACTCTTGTCACAATTCATAGAAAGTTTTTGGATGTTTCACTTGTCAAATATACTTGTCAAATATGATTATAAAAACAAGTATCTTGTTTCGAAACATTTTTTATTTCTAAAACACCGAAAATCTGAAATAGACTGAACTGAGACATTTTTGGAGCTTTAGACGTAGTGGCTGTCTCAAAATTAGATACTTGGTTTTACAGTGCATACGAATGAAGTATAAACGTGGATATAGAGGTAAATGGTTACTTTTTAGAATATATATTTGAAATTTATCAAACGTATATATTTTAAAGAAGGAGCCATGGATATTTCATGTTCGATATATGATTATTAGAGTGGACTGGAAAAATTACATTTCGTTATTTGGCTGTTTTTGTAATGAAAACAATTAATTGAAAAACTTGAATTACAAATTTTTTTCGGACCTATTAATGGTAATCGTATGTCGAACGTAATATATCACAAAATGAAATCGAAGATCGTGAGAAATAAATTGCTGACACATAAAAAGTTTACGTTATTGTCGGATGCTCTCGATTCTTGTTGACTTTATTTCAACCATTCGCACAACATTACATACAAAAACGAATACATTTGTACTATTTATATCACGTACAAAATTATGTTACATCAGTGGCAAAAAAATACAGACGGTCGTTTATATATTCGAATATATAAACGAAAATTCATTTCATATTTTACACGACGGTCGTTCCAACGCAATCGAAACATCGCAGTTTCGTTTTAAATTTTGTAACGCGTTCACGATGAGCGGGTTTTAGATGTAATATATCAATCAATCAACAAAGTCCTATCAACAAAATACAATATGTTGGCATTGTGGTCCGAAAGCGAGTGACCACCTCATATATTTTATTTTTGACTTGGACAAAAGTTATTCAGTGTCAGAAGAATGAAAAGTAAAGCTGTTACATGAATTTAATTGCAAAATGAAATGACAATATCCAGCAGTCGAAATTCGGCTCGTCTTGCAAATAAATAACTTAGGATGTACAGTTATTTACAAAAAGACATGGTATTCTTGTATACACAAATTTTCATTACAATAAATTAAGTAACGCTTCTTTATATTGTCTTCGGTTAATTAAAACGTTTTCGCTGAGTAACTAAATTTCAAAATTGTAACACTTTAAAGTCAAACTGACCTTATGTAACACATCTACAATTTGTTTTTTCTTTTCGTTTACTGCTCATGAAAAATGTACATATCTATGTTGCTTGAGGTGCAACAGTGTTTTGTACGCACCACATACGTCGACTTAAATTTAAATTTGACACTTTAATTACAAAATTAAGCTACATACAAAATTAGATTTATTTTGAGTCGCTTCGAATGCATTTGGTAAGCCCAGGGAACCTAATATAACACTGTAACATTGTTGCTAAATGACACGTGCATCACAGGTGATGATGTTGTAAACCTATGTTTAGTCCAGATTTAAAAAAAAAATTTAATGTTGGTCTAATCTGAGCCTAGAACCACATTTGGAAATGCGACTACTTTGATCTGAACTTGAAATTGATCGAAACTGGACCAAATATGGCTTTATTTCTTTCAATGGTCTGTGATGATACCGTGATGTCACTCTGGTGTCACATTTGTGAATCACTGTGACTTCATTGAATGTCACATCTTCGATAACAATGTTATGTTGCTGTGACTATCAAATGATGTCACAGTGACAATGTCACTATAAAATCACTGTAATATTACGTACCTGTCACTCTGAAAGCCGCTCGTGACTTTGCTGTGATATCACAGTGACATCGTTTGTTAGATTCTCTGGGTTATAACTCGCTGAAATTTAAGAATTACGGTAAACTATGAAATATTTTCAAATTGCCAAAAAATCTACCTTATATTAAAATTGAATAAATCATATTTATTGTTTGTAATTTTCATCCGTAGGATAATACGGATAAAAAGTCATTGTATTATTTTTGACTAGTAAATATGTGAAGTACTTTAAACAACTACTTAACAATAATCAAATTAATGCTTTCATAATTTGGTAAATGAAAAATAAATTGACTGTCATCCAGTCTATATGTTCATTGTTACATGAGCCTGTTTGCATGCGGTTGAAAAAGTCGTTAAATATGTATATATTGAAAATAATTGTATATTAATATTTTAATCAAGGTCTTATGAAATTTTTTTAAACGGAACAAATTGATAGTTTTTTTTTTACTTACAGCGTTATTTTTTATTGATATCTATTATTCAATTAAGTATCAGTGACAATGGCACCATCGTCAACATTAAATAGGCAAATAATAAATATATTTTTTATAAATATACTGTGAGTTCATAGTAAAAGTGAATTTTGAAATTAATGTTGTTAATATTGATTTAAATTACTTCAATAAACTTGAAACACTTAATTGTTATATTGTAAAAATAATAATTCTCAAGATGTTTTTCAACACGAAAGCATGAAAAATTAAACTTTACTGTTACGACTCCAGTGTTCTCAATGAAATACTTTCAACTTTAAACAATGTTTATTTATTGTTGTTGTAAAAGTAACTTTCAAAACATTCTCGTTGTAAAATTGTCATTTTTCCACATATTCATTAACATAATCCATATTTGGTTTTACCAAACTTATTACTAGCGATTCAAAATTAGAAAAACAAAATACATAAACGTCATTGAAATATGTATATTCACTAAAATCAGGTGTCTTGTTTTTGTGAAGTCTAAAACATCAAAACTGTGACGATTCAAAGCACTTTTTATATCTTAAACATCGAAAAATTTCTTAAAACAAGACCCTCGTTTTTGTATTCTTTTGAGAAAACACTGACAGCCAACACGCATTAATCTTTAGATTTACGGTCCTTGAAAATCAAATAACAACAAAATACATAAATTCTAGTTATCATTTATGTAAAACAATTTTTAGCCCCTTGTGCGTCTCTCCGTTGAACCAAGTCTGGAGATCCAGATTAAATCAATTACATAGAGGGCCAAACTTCAGTCTACGTGCTTGGCAACGAATAAAAAGCTAGCAGTTAGATCCAGATTAGACCTTTCTTTGATTTTCGATCCAATCTGGGTCTAAAAACTGGTGTCGTCAGAGATGACCTACATTGGGGCCAGACATGCTTACATTACTGTCCTGATTTGGCCTAGATACATGTATAAACCCAAGTCATATCTGGCCCTACTTGGTTCTACGGGTTGCCACTTTGTTTTTATATTCTCAAGTGGATATTGATAAATTCGACTTTTTCAACAAACCGCCTAGGCTCTTAATTTTTATGCCCATATTTCCAAGTCTGATAACTGTAGCTGTCTTCGTAGCGCGCCATGTTCCTTTCGCTAGGGTTGCGATGTTTGTGAGATATATGATAATCCAAGTTGAATTTGCGTTTGGTACTAAAGTGGCAATATGGACAGTGGAACTGCGGCGGCATGCCGCATTCGAGCTTCAGATGCCGGTAAAGAGATGAAGAGTTGGAATAGACCTTATGACATCGTTCGCAGGGGAACCTCTTTTTCGCGACGGTCTTCAGGAACATCCCGTAACCTGGAAAAAGAACGATAACTGGTCAGTGAAAGGGTTCTCGCTAGTTAGAGATAACATGAACACTCAACTAAACGGCCAAGGCACACATTATTTACAGTCAACGTTAAGGGACAACTCTCCGATCGGGCATCACTACCGATGGAACATTGTTGACTTCGCCAAACGATCATGTCCACGTCGATTTGTTAATTGAATACGAGAGATGGGTTTACGTAAACTAATAATTAATTTATTTTACAACTTTCCAAGTATCATTTATATACACAAATATCGCAGCACTTTGCCATAACAAGAAGTTAATATAGATCTCTCAGAACAGGAGCTAGGAAGCTATGTAGAAATTTGATACAATCCCTAGTTAAGTTCTTACTTAAGCTTTCTGAATGTTCTAACAAAAAACCCATATAGGATCATCTATAGGTTTTGGCTCAGGAATCTGCATGTTTGGGATTCCACTTAGGAAACCATACCATACTACTTGGGTGTCTTTATGGGTGACAATTTGTTCAAACTGTACAAACCCAGATGGGTTCTTATGCAGATTTCTATATGAAATCTTATGTGAATTTTTTTGTCAGGGTTATAAGTTCAGTGAAGCTTACTTAGAAATTTACGTAGAATCAGTTCAGAAATATGAGGAGCTCAAATTCCTACATAGATTCTTTAACGGATTTTCTTGTTTTTTTTTTTCGCATCCACTGATTTTTTTTTTTTTTTTTTTTTAATTATCCTAACAAGAATGAAGGCAGAATTAGCCTTTTAGTCAGTTGTTGGCTCCGTAAAGCATTTTGTATTGTATCTGCCGGATGAATTCGCCATTGCCGGATGTGAGCAGGATTGGCCAACATTCTGGGCTTTCTCGCACGTGTCGATGCAGCGACTTCTTCCACTTGTATGATTTCGAACAGGCAAGGCACGTATTCCACTCTGTAAAAAGAAACATCACAATGGTCAGTATCAGACTTGGACTAAAGATTTCGTAAATATTCATCACTTGGCTTTTTGGTATTTACATTGACCATTAGGTGCGAATCAATTTCGTTACGAGAGAATGATTGATTCGTTCCTTTGCGTTAGTAATAGAAAGTGGATCCACAGGCGAATCTTTGTTTTCAGGTTGTATTTTGTTTCCTTTTTTTATTTTTGCTCTTTTTTTTTACATATATAACATATTTCTAAAACAAAATCATCGGAGCGTCGATTACAAAGTGATTCACAATATAAATTCCATTAACGCTCGCTTCTGTTAACAATGACTATGCATTTTATAAAAATCTTATAACGTTTAACATTAGTATCGAACCGCTTACAAACCGTGTATTCAATGTCACTTGGCCAGAAGTTGAAAATCAATTTAATTTTCTTAAGTACAATGACAAAGAAGTAAATAGTTCGTTTTGAAATAGTTTACATTGATTTTCAACTGCTGGGCAGGTTTTCCAACGTACTTTCATGTATTTTTTTGTTTTTAAATTTTGACATTACAGCTCACTTGAAAATTCCCTGACATGTCATGATCTTTTTATGAATGTTAACATGAACTACTTTGTTAAAGTAATTATTGACAAAGAATTTTGACAAAGAACATAAATAGATACTATAGTCTCATTAATATATCTAAATCCGTACGTAGGAATCTTCCAGTTAGATTTTTGCTCGCTCATTTAAAAGTACCCTAATGATAATAAACAATTAACCTTCGGAATCTCAAATTCTTTATACGGAAAATGTATAAAATCTCTTGAAAACTATTCTTACAAAAAATTCTTATAAAAACTCACATCAGGTTTTGATACAGGAATCTCTATGAGAACCCGTTTGCAGTTTTAAATAAAAACTCTATTTTGATTTTAATGTGAAAGAAAAACGTTAACCATATAGGAATCTAGATGAGTTCCTACATCATCTAACTTCCTCAATTGACTCCAAATAAGTTCCTGTGTAGAGTCTTTAATTTGTAAATGAAATGAAGAGTGTAGGAATCAATCTGATTTCTTTCAAAAAAAAGATAAGTCAACTGCTTGGTGAAAAATAAGGTGCGGTGTGTTTCGTGACTCGGCCAGATGAATAATTCAATATTTTTTTAACTATTCAATGAATAATTCAAAACTGCCAAAATCCTGATTGTAGATAGTTTTTAAGAGACTTTTTACTGCAATATATATTCAATGCCGATCGGATTTTTCGCTTAGGACTCCTATTCAAATCATTTATAACAACCATCTTTGTAACCAAATTCTAAATCAGCCTCAAGTCTCAGTACGTAATATACTTTAACCGAACCCTAAATAGCTTCCTGAATCAAATTCCCAGATAACATCTCAAACAGATGTTTCGAAACCTTATTTCACACTCAGAGTAAAATTTGTTCACTGGCGTGTCAGTCGCCGGTCGTACGTCGTACAGCTTCAGTTGAATTACAATAATCCCAGAATGTCGCATCGGTTGTGACTTGAGCGTGCGTGAGTAGCCGATGACAAAGGGAAGTGGCGATTAAATAATGGCAGAATGTCTTTTCCTCACATGCTTCAACAAATTACAATGCAGTTTCGTTCGTTTGGGACAATAAGGACATTGATACTTTGGTGCTATACCACATTCCTCTCTGACGTGCCTCACTAAAGAGCTGTAATAGACATACGAGTTGCCACACGCCTTGCACACGTGGTTCCGAAGACCCAGCAGATCTGAAAACAACGAAGACGATTAATTCAGTAAGGTTCTGGGGGACGAACGTTATGTTAGTACAATCACTGAAAAAACCCTGCAACGTTAAACGACGCACATACACGCGTGTTTGTTAATGACTTATCAAATATGGATTTCGGATTGGGGTTGAACGAAAGGTGAATGACTGGTATTGTCAACTCTTATTTATTCGAGGGATAGTCAACGTGTAAGTCGCACGACCTGAAACAAAGAAAACGAAGAATTAGAAAATTTGCAACTGTTCTGGGTCGAGTGATTATACTTACTTGACGCTGAGGAACTGAAAAGACAAAAATCTGACGTGAAGGGTGCGTTATTGCGAAATTACAATTTCTTGTTAAATAATGTACTTGTTTCATTTTATTAATGTAATTATGAAAATACATGATTATAAGAATACTAGTCAATGAAAGTAGAGCTTCAAGGTGAGCTCACATTTGGTTTGAAAAGAATACAAGAAACACACCTAGGTACACGAGAGAGTAAAGCATTGACTGCGACGTAACGTGCAATACAAAAGACAAGTATGTCAGGAAACAAACGCACTCTTAATACAACAGATGTAACTGCAAAAAAAAAGAGAGTATGAAGTACTAAGTTTATACGTATATGTATTAAAGTAAAGTAACAAATCGTCAGACTGTAATGCGAGAAAAGTAAGAGTTTGTTCATCTCAAAATCCTGTCTGAAACAATGTTTCGGACACCTGTGATTACTTTAATTTATGTCAATTCTTTAGAAATTTATTTGTTTTTATTCCTCCTCTTGTATTTTTATTACAATTTAAACCTCTAATTTACTTCTTGTTTGAATCTCATATTTGAACTCCCTTCGATTGATTGAAAAAGTAGAGGTTGGAACGTAAGCTTCTTTTGGAGACATTTAAAAAAACGGGTCGAGTTTAATATAAAAAAGTCGATTAATAAATACTGATCACAATGTCCAATCACAATTAGCAATTAAGCTCCGAGAGTTTGTAAAAAAATATGAAAGAAGTTTCTTCAGATTTTTCATGATTGTACCTTTCTCAATATCGGTATTTTGGAAACTCCCGGCTTACAACGAAGCTTCTTTCTTTCAACGAAACAGCCAAACAAAATTCATCATAATGCCTACGTCGATAGAAAAATGTTTGAATACCACGATCACTAGATTATATTTCTTATCATTAAAATCCAGTACTTTAATGGAAACATCGGTCAAGACGCGAAAGTTGCGGAAATTCCTAAAGGTTCTATATACAAAATGTGGATAACGATAAATCATTAATTTACTTTATGATTGTGATAAATGGTTGATTTTCTAGAATAAAATAATAAGACCATTGACTGTACGAAACAATAGAAAAATGATAAGTGTAAAATAGTATGGACAAAGGTACACTGATAGAAGAAGTACTAAAAATAAGGTACTTTTTTTAAGTATACCCAAAGTTAAAATTAAAGTACAAAATCCAAGAATTGTAGAATATCTAGATATTCAATTTTATTACCTTCTTTTTAACTATCCAGATTGACTGTCTGGAAAGTGGTTTTGATTATTCATTTATCTAAGTGTACACTTTTATAAACGGTAATCCGATTCATTCTTACCATGATATTTCCATTAACATACTGGCACAAAGCATCGCGATTTCGGCGATACGCAAAGACACTTGTCTAGTAAGGCATTTCAATACAAAAACGTTTGTCTCATTTTGAAACATTTTTGATATCTGACGTACCAACAGTGTCTCGTTTCATCTAAATCTTGGACAGTAGACAGAACAGACCTTTTGGTTCTAGACCTTTGCACCGTAAAAACGACTCCAACAAAGGTATCTTAAATCAAGATAAGACATTGAAAGTAAGACACTTTTGTCGGAGCAACTTTTGCAGTGTGGTGTCCAGAATAGGGTACTTCAGACACAAAAGTGTCCCAAAAAGAGACGGTTGTTTTTACAGTGTTGTTATGAAAAACCAGGTAGAAAGAATATCAAAGTTTCAAAGGTGCTCCGCAAAGGGATGTGCCCGGCATGTCAACGAATACGGAATTGAGCTTAATGTTGTAACGCGTAATAGGAACTGTAGACGTGCGGGCGGCTGTTTGCGCGAGCCACCATCCCGGTGGGTCCTACGTCATCTACGACGCGGTGCTCAGTCGATGGTCTCAAGTGTTGGGCGACGAGACTTTGAAGTGCTGCTCGGCTTGGTGCGCGTGCAGGATGAACGCCTTAAACGCGGCGAACGGACACAGGGTGCACTTGAACTGCGGCGGCTCGCACTTGTGCTTCAGATAGTTGCTCCACATTTTGTAGAACTTACTGCATTTCGTGCACGTATAGCCAAGCATTTGATCGCCCATGTACATCTTACGGTACGCTGAAAGCAAAAACCAAAGGTCCAACGTTAATTCCTGACGATGGCAAATGCGTCGAGTGATAAGTTCGAAAAGAAAAACGTCAAACAAAATCAAGAGAGACTGTGAAAGTAAGATAGAAAAGAATAGGAAACCAGTAGTGAAGATTCAATAAATCATCTCGAAGATGTTTCATTCTGGTCATTCATGGAAAACAATATCTGAAAGCACCTGTTTCTACGAAAAAAAATTCAACTACCAGAAGCTGTGCCTGCTCATTGAGTTTGAAATTTTTGTTTCAGTTCAGGGATATCAAACTTTGGGGGCAAGGTAGCGTTGTAAGCGGTGGTGTAAGAAACGTTGAAATAACGTAGAACATATAGAAGTTCAAGTTACAGTACGCGTACTGTACATGAGTAAAGGTTTCGTGAATTTACAATTTAGGTTTATAGTTACGAAGTTGTGTAATTTGGATTTACATTACTTTCTTTATGATGTGTGTTGAGTTTGTTATTGATCTGAAAACCCTTGGTCGAGTATAATTTGATCCTGAAAGATTTTATTGAATTAAAAATCAATTTCCACTGATTTATTGTAGTAATGAATATTACTCTATAATAGCAATTTCATTAAACTGGTGCTAGGAACATTGATTATCAAATTAAAATGAATTTGAACATTAATATGTTTCAACACATGTGTGTAGCACATTCACATCAAATATAAATATTAAACAGTGTTAAAATATTAACAAAAGAAAAGAAAGAATTAAAAATTGTCATTCTTCGAGTCCTACTTTCGCAAGATTAATCATGTATGAACATCATTTTGCCACGTGTGTCTAAAAATTATTTCAACGATATTCCAAAAGTTTTTTTTATAGAAGTTGATGATTTAATTAGTTGATCTACCAAGTCCGAGGATCTGCAACAAAAATATCGTTATCGTTAGTCATAAAAACTGGTTTCTTTTCCTTCGTTTAGAAAAAGGTGGAAGAAAAATGTAGAAAAAGTATCAGAAAAAACATTAAGAATCTATACAAATCTATCACTGAAATCTCTATTTCTAAATTGCTTTGGGAAAATAAAAGACAAAACACTTGATATAAAAAACATTTTTATTGAAGTTTTTCCTTATTGGTTTTAACCTTTTGGTGAGTCAAGCATATTATCTAATATATACAGTGCTAGTGAGGACACAATTACGAATAAGAATGGGGTAAAAAATAAGACAACTGCTAGGCTTGTGACATAGGAATAAAACGGATGAAAATTGATTGCACTCACACTATCAAATTGCTTTACCATCGTAAAATTTTGACTTCGACTCAACAAAAGTTTAAAGAAGCATACACTTTCCTTAGCGTGAAATATATAATAATATTATCCACAATATTATTACATGTATAACATTCACGTCGAGAAAGGCCCACCTCCTTAATCAATACATTTCTAATATAAACTGCATGATTGACAATTGTTCGTTGAATTACAACATTTCACCAGTGCTAAACGAAATGCAACACTTTTACCTTAACTTTGTTAGCCAGTGTTATTTCTACTTTCTCAATATTTTCTTTTTTTGCTTGGGTTTTCGTGGACATTTGCTCTTCCAATGACGCACCAACGACGAACGCCACAAAAACGCCATTCCACAGTGCGGACAAATGTACTTGCCATCGTCCCAAGACGCTTCTAAATCATTGGTCAAATCCTTGTTGAAGGCTTCATTGCCATCTTCCTTGTCGGAATGAGGGTCCACATGAAGAGCGTAGTCATCTTGAATTTTGAACACAGACTGTTGTTTGTAGATTGACTTGTCAATGTCTAAATTGCTCTTGTCATCAATATCTATGCTGTTTCTCTCATCGTCCGAACTTAATTCTAATTGAAAATCAATTTCCTCGACTTCTCCGTCGTCCATGTACTTCTCTGGCACACAGTCCAGGTCACTTGACTCGATCTTCACCGTCACATCTGAAACATAATTGAAAATGAGTTAATAAAATGAAAATAACAGGCGAAGCATTTGGGAACGTTTTGTGGTGCTTATTAGAGAATTCATACACAGAAAACAATGAAGTAGGTCGAGCGTGGAATAAAAACAAAACTAAGGGAACGAATGCAAGGTACAACATTCTTATATTTCATTTATAACTTACATTGGAAACATAATTAAACGTATAAAATATTAATAATTTTGTTATAATACTGATTGTTATTCTTATTATTTATTAATCTAGAACAAGTCAACGTGCACGTTGTTCGTAAGTTATATTTATTCTTATCATTCTAAAAAAACTTGTCTCTTCTCGGCTCGGTAACGTTATGAAGTCACCTGGCGTGAAATGAGCTTTTTAAGAATGGATAGAAGTTTACATTGTTAACATCCATTGTTGACAATTCAAATATTTATATAAATAAACATTATTCAGCAATTTTAGTATATAATACTCAAAAAAGTAAATACTAAAAAAATTGTATGAAAAATCACCGTAACTTATTGGATGCTATTTAATACACTTCATAGAATATTATTTGGCTCCGATAAGTTGTAATAATTTTGCATACAATTTTTCTCAGCATGAATATCGATAGTGTATGGATATTTATAATTAATAATCGGTATAATTGAAATTTGGATTACAACAGAATACATCTATCTAGGATCATCTTTAAATATTTTTGTATTTACTTTCTAATGACTATTGAATAAAAATCACTAACGATCCTAACAGGATATTGCTGATTTACTCGTTAACTTATAAGTCTGTAAAATATAAAAATCTTAACTCGTCGAACAGATATCACCGCAACTTGTAAAAATATTTAACAATTATCAATTGGTGTCGACTTTGCCACTTTTCGCTTCGTTTCTACAAATATGGTACTTCTTCCGATGATTCTCGATACACCATTTGTGTGGACTTTTGTATGGACAGAGGTCGCAGGTGAATTTCGGCATCGCGTTCACACACTCGAATTTTCGGTGTCGCCAGAGAGACCTACTCACTGCATAAACTTTGCCACAGTCCGAGCACTTGAAACATTTGACGTTGGTGGGCATAACAAAATTGTCCTCGCAGTTCTTTTGATCGATCGCCAGAGGGTCTTCGTAGTACCACGTGCGTCCTGAAACAAATGTACCGTTTTTTTATCAACAAAACATTGCATTTCAAATTTCAGCTCTGAGAATATTTTTAAACGACTCAGTTACATGTTACAAAATGGTGCGTACTCACAATGTGTGACTGAACAAAGTAGGACAAGTAACTGAACGTCCCGGGCTTCTTCGAAATAATGCTCATACATTTATTTGACTATATTCATTATACATTTGATTCGATAATAATACTAATTCGCATGTCACGTACAAAATAATGTTGCTTCTTAATGAAACTATTCGGATACAGATCAATGTTCAACGACAATTCACAATGGATAAGTGTAGTCAGATGGTATGCAACATAAATTCTTCTTTTTTTTTCAACATTTATTCGACGCAAGATACCAGCATGCAAATGACGAATCAATCGTAGCAACGATTGATTGAAATAGATTATGTTGTGGGCACGACTTTGATTAAATCAATTTACATGTTTACCAACAAATAGATACAGTAATTTAATAGAACGATCTAAATAAGTTGCTGGCTGTAATTAATTTTAAATGCGATTTTGCTAGACTTAGCAAAATTTTGACACTTTTATTTGTTTCTATTAAATTCTTGCCAGTAACACGAAAAATATATACAACACCATTTTCATGAATTTATACAGACGAACATTATATACTTCAAATATATCTAATAAATTGAAAAAAAAATCTTTTCTCTGCATGCAAGTTGTTTAATTCTAAAATGAGAAACTTATTTTAGTATCTTAGTAGAAGACATGGCTAGAAATTCTACTTAGTTATAAAGTTTAGTTCGTGTGGAAATTTGATTTATATAGTTACTAGACAACTAGAATTTTCACAATAACGTTGCTTTTACAGTGATATTGCAATGCTATCGCAGTCTTGTGATAAGCGTATCATATACGGTTTACAAACATTGCAAAATTACCATTCAACGAGGAAGAAATATCGATTTAAATGTACATCATTGCAGTAACACCGTAACATCGTTGCAAAAATTCTAAATGTCTAGGAACTGAATCGAAATTAAGAAAACCTTATAAATCCATACAAGGTCTCATTAAAAAAATACAAATTTCTAGCTAGGAACCTCTTGGAATAGAAATTCTCCCGCAAAAAGATCTTAACTAGAAACTTATTATTATACAATAAGATCATACCTTCGAGCTGTTATTATTGCTCGCATAAAATTATAATAAATTATCAGGCCGATTTTCATCAATCGAATTCATCATCAACAAAAACTTTCATCCATAATCTGCCTAGTTCAATCTCGATAAAAAAGTCAAAAATGAATGAGGAAGCGAAAAACAAAATCAATTCCACTCTCGTGAGTAAACATTCGTATTGCAAAGTAATTTCGAAATGTACAATACCTATCAACATCATATTCATACAATAATCTCAATGGCATTTTTACACAAAACACGATATGAAAATACAACACTACGCCTACAAATTTTCAACTTTCGTAAGGTACAAAAACTTTTCTTCAACCGCTGTCACACGTTTGTTCATGACTGAGAATTTCTAAAAAATATATAGAGTAATACTGCTTCGTTGGTCGTTTGTTCATTTAAAAATCACGCGTGCCGTAAGATCGGAAAGTAACAACGTTCTTTGCCTTAAAAACGTTTACTCATCGAGTACAAGAAGCAGACAACTAATACAATCTTTGATCCACCGATAACGTCAGTCGACTTCTACATACGCTGTCTACGTTAAATAATGCCTCGTCAACCATTGCCTTGCGGCAGGGTTAGCGCCATTCACGTGAAGCTGTCAGACTTGATAGTGTCGAGGTTGTGGAAGGTCTTCATGTGTCTGCGCACGCAGAAGGTATAACTACTACGGAAGGTGCATAGGTTGCACTGGAACTTCATGTTGCCGGTGTTGTGCACGTTGCGAATGTGCCTCTGCATGTTGGCCTTATAGTTGCTTTTGTACGGACAGTACGAGCAGGTGAACTGTCCTATGCGAGCCTTCCCGTCGCCTACTCGACAGTTCGACTGAATATGCCTTTTCAGCAAAGACTTAAGCGGATACACTTTTTTACAAAAGACGCAGGTGTACGGCTTGTACTCGGCACCTCCGCTCGATTGGCTCGGCCCACTGAACTTGTCCGCAACTTCCTGGATGTCGCTGTTGAAGTCGAAGATCGGCGGGGTCCATTTGGGATCTGTAACAAAACGAGACGTTGATGTAGAAGGCGTTCGAACAATAAACGAAAAATGAGAGATAATACTGTACTCTTACAACTGTATTACGTGATGGGCTCTCGGAATTAGACTGTCTTGATATCTTTTGCACTCAATGTCAATGTTTTATTTTTTCGCAAACAACAGTGTACAGGTGTCGCTGACGTTACAAGCTATACAATCATTCTTTTATACAATCGAGCTGGCTTTTCACGGAAAAGACTGCGCCTTTGAAACTCAAACGATTACCATCTTTCGTGGTGAACATTAAAACAAGAGTCGGGTTAAAACGTTCGGTCAACAAGTTGCGATGCAAAGTTACAAACGGAAGTACAATCTGTGCGTCGTCGTTATTAACATTCTGTACATTAATACTAAACAAGGTTTTAATACTTGGGTAGTTCAATCGACGTTCATTGTAACCGGTGTTTCAATGTTAGTACATGTTTGTATAAATTATCATTGTCAATGATATTATATCACACTTTTGTTCTTTGAGTCTTTAGATCGGATAGGTAAAACTGTCCGCAGCATCAAGTAAAAATTACAATAATGCATGGTTCGACACTGTTCCTGAGAATTTAATCTATACACATTCGTACGGGAACAGAAAATCAATTCAATCGAATTAAAAATGGACTGTTTCTATTGAAAAGTCAGACTGATTTCCATGTTGGGATTCGTATCTTCTGATCTTCTTCAAAGGACGCAGTTTCGTCCCACAGCTCGCTTGAATCGTATTCAATTGATTTTCAGCTACCTAGAGGGTTAACCGAGGACGAAAACAGTCCGGAACGTAACAAGCGAAGAAGCATAACGTTCTTGTTCCAACACACACGACTGCGCGGCTTAAGATCTAAGTCACGTCTGCTCCTGCTTGACCGCAGGAGTGTGCTCCCTCAGAAGGTGGTACTTTAGGAAGGTGCTGATCCGCGCCCTGTAATGACAGAACGGGCACGGATACAGCGGCTCCATCTGACAAAAGTAATCCATGTGCTTCTTGAGGCTCCTCCAGTCGCTGTAATGCTTCGAGCACTTTAAACAAATCAGGTCTCGCTTGCACTGTTGCCAAGTCTCCGGCGGAAGACTTTTGCAAAACAGCGGCTGCCTGTACAAGACGCCTGGAATCAGAAAAGAACCAAAAATGGCCGGTCGTTAGAAAATTGACACTCTCGACACGCGCGCGATTTGAAAAGTTAGTTTACACAACTTCCAGGTCACAATATCACAAAAAAAAAAGGACAAGAGCATTGCACGCGCTTGTTCAATGGTATAATGCATTATCGATCAATCGTGATATGCGGACAAACACAGTCCAAGTAAGGGAGGTCGGGTCGTCAACGGTCAACGTTTATTACAAATGCAAGGAATCAAGAGAGTTTATTTCGCGCGGATTACATTTCATCTGTTTGCGTCGTAAACCTCGAGGTGGTACTTCTTAAGGTGGTTGATGTAGCGCCACTTGTGGGGCGTTTTGAACGGACACAGTTGGCAGACCATGTTAGGCCTCGAGTTGATGCATTCGAACTTGCGGTGCCGCCAGAGCGATCTGGACACCGCGTAAACTTTTCCGCAGTCCGGACAAACGAAGGCCTTAACTTGGACGCTCCGCTGGGCCACGGCGTTGTCTATTTGCGCCATTTCGGCGGCATAATTTGGGACCTCTTCTAGGCCGACACTGTAGTTCCAAATATCTGAAACAAGCAGGTCAGTTTTCGGTCAGTTTGAGTTCAGATTTCGAGGCGAATGAGTCGCTTTTCGATTCTTACAGTCATAACTGTCAAATCGACCACCAAACATAGTCTGTCATACTGTCCTTTCAATATTAACCAGACAAAGTATATGCTTCGAGTTACATTTGCGAACAGTTAAAAGTGAAAAGGATGAACAGCATGATTGCTCGACAGGGATCATTTGACAGCGGACAACGTGACAGCTCGACTGTATCTACAAATTACTACCATTGGTTCTGCAAAGAGAAGGGGCGAGGCATTTATTGGTGGTCGAATTAAGAAACTCTTGCTCGATAACTGAAAAGATAAATTGCTTTTATTAATCCAATTCGCAGACGCTCGAGTTTACACCACGCGACTGTCTCCGTTCACAGCTTCTCGACTTTCGAATGTATGTGCTTCATGTGCCGTATCACCGATGACTTTTGGGTGAACTTGCGCTCGCAAAACAGACACGAGAATTTGCGATTCACGCCGCACTCCAGTACCATGTGCCTTTTAAGACTGCCTTTGTTGAAGTAAGTACGTGAACACCGCTGACATTTCCACTTGCCCGACTCCTCCAGCTGAACCATCTCGTTCGACGAAAAGTCCCAGGACTCGGACACGCCGGAGTACGCCTCCGCCCAGATCGCTTCTGCAATGTCAAAGAATAAACCAGGTTTATAAGACAAGATGGACACGGAACTTGTAATTAAATTGCGCGCGCAATTCTTTGATATGTACACAATGTCTGCACCTTTTAGGTTCGTTAAATTGAGGTGAGGCGATCGGTGAATCATTGTATAGCGTTTGTACAAAGATTCCGTAGACTTTATTTATAAAAATACAGACTTTGTACAAAGTGTCGTACGTTTTACAGCGATTATGTCAAACTACTATTTATGGTTAGTAGAAGAAATTTGTCATTGAATCTGCGTTGCGCCGGAATTAAACTCTGTCAACGTTATTAACAGGCACGACTTAGCAAAAATACTTCACTTCAATCCCAGACAATGCCATTATTCGATAGTCCTATAAAATGGTTTAGGTTGAAGCAAGTTCGGATAAATTGACAAGTTGGAATATAACAACTATATCCGGGATAAATTAATGGAAACGTATATTGTACAGGCTAATTTGTTACAATGCAAACGCACTGTGATATAATATAACAATTATATAATAATGATATAATAATCTGATTACATATATATGTATATATTGGGATGGGTGAAAAATAGAAAACTTTTAAGTTTGTATGAAAAATCAGTAGTTTTTTTTTTTAATGTATTCACAATATTAAAACTTGCTCTATTGCCACTTCAGGTCCGCAGAAGAAGCTGGAAAATGGCTAAAATTATTTACAAATACTAATTTGTAGTAATAAATTTTCATTCTTGAAAATTTGGTTATTTCCAAGCCTCTTATGCAGACTCAAAATCGCAACAAGACCAAGATTTATTATCGCCCACTCATCATTTTTTTGGACTATCGATTTTTCAAGCAAACTCCGAAAGTAAGCATTTTTGAACCATCCTACTATTTATATATACACACTATAATTTAATAACAAATTAAAATTAAAGGAATAAAATATAAATATTTAGTTTAAGGCTAAAATTGTTCACAAAAATCTCAGCTTCGACTCACTTTCATCCAAAATATCTTACAAGAGTGTCTTCGACTCACAGACTTTAGCGCCGACATAACAAAGCTAAGTTCTTTAAGAGAATTACAGGTTGTTCGTGAAATTGCTGATTAGCACAACTGCGAGCGCTCGAATTTCTTCGGCGTTATGACATTGATGTTGTGCGTCTTGTGCATATGCCTTCTCAGACTCGCATTTTGAGTAAACCCTTTCATGCAGATGTTGCAAGTGAAGTTTCTTTGTCCGCCGCACTCGTACTTCAGATGCTTGAACAAATTCTGCCGGAATTTGTAACCACGACCGCACTGCGGGCAACGCAAGTCCAGATCCTGGTCTCTGATATAATTTGCGTGTCTGGACCTCCGATGATGAGTGACCGTTGTGAAACCTGAAAATAAAAAAGGAACATGGTCAGTAAGAGCCTCTGAAACTCTTCGCGTCGATCAGCTTCGATTTCTTACAAATATGCAGAGGTGGGCAGACAGAAAGTGTGAAAGTAAGTGCAAGATGACAATGAGGAAAAATTTGGTAAAATATAACGGTTTATTAAGAACAATTATAAATTAATTATATTTACACCGACAAATGTCTTAATAATTAACGTCCATTTGGCAACGACTTGGTTTAGTTTCAATTTGACGTTACAATTGTGTTATTAGCACGTTATATACTCTTAAAACGATCGACTTATCGTAGTCGGAATATCCTTATCATAAGTGGATTTTCCACCGAAAATTTGGACAAAAATAATTCCAGTTGCTATAAGAATAAAATCTATTAAAACCGAGTTTTCTTATAAGTAGAATATAAAAATGTACAGTAATAAAAATATGTCATTATAAAATTCAAAATATTATTCAACATTTAAGACACATTAAAATATTCTTTCAGTTAGTTTTTTTATTAATTTTAATATCTATTTGAGAAACTGAAACTTGTAACGCGTTGTCCGTGCACCGAAAAGCTTTTAAAATTAATTCCACTCATTACAAGAATAAATTCGACCATGATCAAGAGATATCTTTACATCATACAAGAATTATCACTTTATTATAAAAGTGCTCTAAAATTGTTTTAATTATTCCTGGTTATTTAAAGCACGTTTCTATTAAAATTAAATGAAATTGTGTTTAGAATACATTTTTTTTTTTTACAATTAATCGATCATTGTTAAGAGTGTATTTGCTTCGTTTTATAAGTGAAATTGGTTTCGATGTTGATTAGCTGGTGCTTGTGAATCTTCATAAGATGACGCTGCAGACTCGTTTTCTGTGTGAAGTGGTAAGAACAATAACAACAAGGGAATTGCCGCTTGCCACCGCACTCCCATCGTTCGTGGCGCCGAAGATTAGAGCGCTTCGTGTAGGCGCGTCCACATTGAGTGCATTGAAATTCTTTGAGTTCAACACCTATAAACAAAGAGACATTTGTTATTAAGCGGATAATGGAAAGTCGGTGTAAGAATGACAAGTACAAGGATTCAAATCTTTCGAGACTGGTGTCGGGTGTAAAGGTTTTATTATAAATTCGATACGACACAACACACATGTTTTAGTAAGAGCTTGAACAAATTGAACGAGGCTTGCTTGAATTGTCTATTGGTTCGCAGCGTTTGCGACACAAGCATACTTGTTATTGTACAAGCAGATATCATGTTGTGATCAACATGCCAAATGTGTTGTTTAATGATATACATTTAAACCATGTCCAGAAATTACATCGCTCACTTTGGACTGGAAGTCTATTTATTTAAATAATTATCTTAGATGCGACAAGGTTTCAAGTACAATTTCGTAGGTCTGTTAATGACGTATATAAATCTTGCCTTAATAGAAGACACGTCGTTGCATACACCCAATATTGGGTTTTGTTCGATTAGTTAAGTACTCTTAGCTGACAATACTAAACAATACTGTTAATACTAACGCGATTACAGCACATAAGAGAATGCCACTGAAATGATTACAAAAATACAAAAATATACAGCGGACCTCTTGAACATCGTGAACTCCGATAAATACATTTCAACAAAAATTGAATATAAAAATATTCGCCAACAATCCGCGACGAATCGCGATGTTGTAAATACTTTTCAAAATCTTGCGACATAATATGTATGCACCAAACTATATCGAACAACGTTGCACTGTTTGATTCATCATGATTTAATCAAAAAGTGATTATGAAACACGCTTTGAAATAGTTTCAAAAAAGTTTTGCGTAGAATTCAATCTTGGAAGATGATATAAGAATTTAAATGATTTATATAAAATGTTAATATAAAACTTGAAACAACAATGTAGTACAATATAAATCAACTATTTATTCATTTTAATAGGAATCCAGTACGATTTCTGGCTGATACTTAGATCATTTTCTAACTCAATTTCAAGATAGAATCCTAGACATACTTTTTAGATATGGAAATTTCAAGATATGGCAAACGTGATTAACAAATGCATTTGCAAAGAAAAATAAGTATTGTATAAAAACATTTAAAAAAAAAATAGTCGGAATTTGGCAACGAGTAATTTGTCATTTTAAATGTCCTTAACTTTTCTGCTCTAGATTTTTCAGATTACCATAATTGCTCGACATACTGGTGACATTTTTTTTATGTATATAATTCGTTGATATCATATGATTGATTTCAATAACTAAAACACGGTTTTCACAAACTGTTTTCCGTTAGAATCACATTACAATTATTATAAATATTTCAAAAGTATTGTACACGAAAATGTACAAAAACCAGCGTGTCAAAAAAGTGTCAACCAAAATGTTTCATTTTGTTTCGTAAACATCTGAATATTAGTTACACCATTATTTATGCCTGTTCTCCAAATCTTTCGTCGCTGTACCCAGACATCGGAAGTTACTGTTAGAAATGTAATGCGTTACCGCTGCCGTTACTCAAAAAGAAATTCATTAATTAGTAAAGATATTTTCGTTATCGCTATTAAAAAAAAAAAAAAAATACCGTTACGTTACCGTTAAAAAAAATGTAACGTTTTTGAATAACTCGTTACTTCCAATGTCTAGCTGTACCTAACAGTAATAACTTTTAATATTACTTTAACATTGTTGTTGCGGTAGAAATATACCTCCGACCTTAACTCACATATTTATACTAAAAAACTCAACAAACCAATCCTACGACAGATTTCGTAACGAGAATCAACGCTAATAAAATATGCCTATGAGAAATTATCGTTTCACGTAGGCCGATACGAATTTCCTCTTAGCCGGGACGTCAATGTTATGAGCCTTCATGAAGTGCAGCCTGAGATTACCGTTCTGGGTGTACCTAGCGGGACAAAGGTGGCAAGTGTATTTCTTCTGGCCCCCGCATTCGTATTGTACATGCCTTACCAGGCTATGTCGCTTCTTATATCTCCGGCCACAACGATGGCAACACAACAGTAGCAGTTCCGGTGGAATTTGCTCCGCGTGACGTGACCTTCGATACTTTGGATTGTAGAACAAGGCATCTGAAACAGAAACGCGGCTAGTTACAACAGAACTTTGGCCTACCTCGCTCGCACTTAACATAGCGTCTTCATATATCATCGTCAGTATACCATAGTAGAAAATATCACAAAACAGTATGTATTTGGTTCAATGCTTTATTTAACAACAACACAAAACAAACCATCAAGTGCATGCTTGCTTAGATTGACTCATTAATCGTAAATCGTACATAGATTTTGTTCTTTTTTAATTCCTGACTTTGTTGTTCTCTCACATATATATATTTATATGTATATATATATTCTTTTTTGGCGAGCCAGGTTACTTGGGAAGGTAAATGGCTGGGTGCCTCTTGATCGCAAAACAAATATGGTGCTTCTGTTGCAAATGCCGACGCAAAGACATGTTCTGCGTGTATTTCTTTGAGCATAGATGACAGGCGAATCGCCGCTGACCGTCGCATTCGAAGCGCTGGTGGCGCACCAAGCTCTGTTTAAAGTTGTAGGTCTTGCCGCAGGTGGCGCACTGCTGCAGATTAGACAGTTCAAAGTGGCGTCTGCGTTTGCGCCGGATTAAGTATTCCGAACCTGAAAGCAGATGATAAATTCGTCAGTGAAGCCGACGAACGATCTTTGGCACTGTCGAGATGAACATAGATAAATGACCGTCACCGTGGTTCAGTACATTGCAATGCTCAAGGCTTTATTATTGTCTCGGTACATGTTTCAAAATTTCAAAGTTAACCAAAACAATTGGTGGTATTTAGTTGTAAAAATCGTGTTATTATTATATTTCGTTTCTTTACATGAACACTGGATGTATCACATACTGTAAGTACAACTGGAAGACGTCATTCCTTGACCATAGTGCTACGAGGACAAATTGTACAGTTGCGACATCTTCAATCCATCACATGCTTATGACAAAAATATATAACAAACATCTTTCAATATTCTAACTTAATTAACATTCTTTAACATTAAGTAAGCAAAATGGCACATAGTTTGGACAAACTTTGAATGAACGGATAAACAAGCATATGTTCCCGGCAAATAATTAATACAGAAAATGCGAACGTTTTAAGCAAATACTGGGAGAACAATTTTAATTACTGTTTATAGCAGTTTTCGCTGTTTAATCCAGAATGTAATTGTTAATAGTTTCTTTTTCTTATGCACATTATTCAATGAAGAACTCTTACTCCAAAACATTTTCAGAGAACTACACTCGCAACAAAGTCAGTTTAAAATTAGTGGATTATTTTTGCAATAAGTGAATCAATTTTATGATAACGAAAAGCCTCTTATTATAAGATTAATCCATTGATTATAAACTTAATTTTTTGACTTCTTTGTAAGTGTAGTGGCAAAATATCCAACACATCATCATCTGCAATAACATTGTACAAATATACTTAATCTTTTTATTCTTAACTGTATTGCCAGTTTTCGATACTGGCAGGAGAAATCATTTACATTCAATATTTTACACTTTTTGCCTCGCTTGATTATTTTTTTTGCTGCTTGCGATACTTTGGTGGTACATAAATCAAGTGGTTTTTCATCATATGAATACGCAGGTTCGTGTTCTGTGTATATCTAGCCGGACAAAGATGACACTTGTAATTCTTCTGGCCGCCGCATTCGAAGTTTAAATGCCTCCTCAAACTATCGTACATCTTGTAACGTCTGCCACACCTCGGGCACTGACTGCTCAGTTGATTCTCGGGTATTAAGTACGTGTACCTGGACTTCCTTGGTTGCTTTACATTCGCCGCTAGTACTGAAACAGAGATATTTTGTAGATATGAATATCTGAGCCTCGTTGAGTGATTTTGGGCAAAACACGAGGGACATGTTCGCTCTCGACGACAATGAATTACCAGCTTCCATTGAATTCAAAACCCATTTATTAATCATATCTAAGATAACTTGAACGCCGAGAATTAGCATAATGGTGAATTCGTTCGTAAGACAATAATAATAGTTAAATGTAGATGGTAACGTTAGTCATATGCAAACGAGACAATTAGAAAGTAAAAAATTATCCACAGATGCTTCGTTCGCTTTCGTTTCGTTATTGTTTCTTCAAGTTAGAACGAATCGATCGGAAACCATCCCAGTCTTTTGAGTTTGTAAGTGCAGCTCCCAGAGCGTTGTAGAGCGCTTTTTCTGTCACTCGGTTCCCAGAGTTTTGCTCGTCGTAATTTTGGTACTCGAAGAAATCTGAAAATGATAGGAGAAATCACGTATTAAACAATAAAATGTCTTCTTGATTATTCAGAAAATTTTTAATCCCACAGAACTGTGAATTTTCAATGAATATTCAGTTCATTGAATTCAACGCAAACTTTGTAACTTGTTCAGGATTATATATTTTCTGTACATTCAAGATTTTTTTGTTCACTATGTTGATAAAAATTAACAGACTGTGAAGTAATTTTTTAAATAGAATTAAGTATTTTGTTTATGTTGCTTTCTTGTCCTTACCTTTCAAACATTCAGCGAAGTAGGTTTCTTTCAAAATGAACTTGCCTAAAGATTGTTTTACTGCGGTGAATCTTAAAGCGATGTCCCGCGACATAAATTTACGCAATATGTTGGTGACGCTTTTAGTCAATACGTTTTCACGGTCAAGCAAGAAGTATAGAGATGACATCTGCAATAAAAAGAGGAGAAATCTTTCAACTGCTTTTGATACAAGTAAACCATCTGTTTGTCCTGATTAAAACCTATTTCACTAGTTAGATTAAAGGCTTGTGTAAATCATTGCTTAATTTATCCGATGGTTGGATCTACATCAAAATCATTGTTGTCACACATACAATTTTGTTAATTTCTAAGAAATAAATGTGTAGATTTGATACCCAGACCAAAATTGTATTTCCGTCTAAATGTGAGGAAAATATAGTCATAGTAGTCTTTAAGCGTTTTTAATGCGAACAAACAGACGATTTACGTGTTTTGATTTCGTACAAATTATATTTACTGTATAATTAAAAATTAAAAAGGTTCAAGCAGTAATTGTATAGTTTTTTAGACAAATCTTGAATTTATAAATAATTTATTTTTGAATGAAAAAACTTTATACTCACAAAATCTTGGCGGAATTTTGAATCGCCTCCAAGTCTGCTGTCGAAAACTTGGAAATCTGCCATACTTTTAAACGGTAGATCTAGATTATATTCCTCGGTAAATCCTTTTACGTTTGTCTTAATTATGCCCTTCGACGTCTCGAGCATATTTTTCATCAAATGCTGAACACTCGAAACCTCTCTTAGGTCATGCCGTATCACCCGCAGGACCGACATGATTGACTTGTATCCTGTGAACAAGTGATAAGTCAAGTTAGTAAAGCACTTTTACAGACGTTAACATCGTTTTGGAAAATAAATAGAAAGTCAACTCCATTCGATCGTAAAATCAAGTGAAATGAAACGGGGCAATGAAACCATGTTCTTAACAATAAACCATAAAGCATTTTATTAACAATTCCATTGCTACTGGCAGACGTCCTGCCAGTGAAATTTGATGTCAAGTTTTGACGAGACATATGGAAGTCAAACTTTTACTCACTTAATTACATGAACTCAATTAAATAATTTCATTTTTAATTCAAGAAGAAAAAAAATCTACTGAAGAAGTCACAGGAACAGAAACTAAAAAAGCTGCAATTTCAATAGAGAGAAATTATTTTACGCAACTTAAGAGCGAGAAAAAGTGGAACATTCGTCTATAATAGAAAAACATGTGTTTCATTTTGAGACACTTTAACACCAAGACACCGAAAGTGTCTTGAATCGTTTAACTTTAAGACACATTTGGTTTCTTAGAATCCAAAGTTATCCCAAGACGAGACAAATGTTTTTACAGTAATTCTACTTTCTTCCAACTCATACATGGCGTAAAATATCTGCGACTAGCGTGTAAAATACTGACAAAAATATCCGTTTTACATTGTAACATTAAACTAAAAAGTATTACAATAAAATACAACAACTTATGTATACATATATTTTTCTTAATGCAGATAAGTATTTCATGATGTTCAATCCTTCCTTTTAAAATTCATTATCAAACAATATAATTAATAATAGTACAGCGTTAAATTACATAATTATCGTAATCACAAGATCAAATACTCGTTTCGTTCATTCGATCACAGTTGTCAACATTCTTGACAGTCATTTTTTTACAAAAAAGGATCTATCTCGAATCGTCGATTCTGAAGTATTTTCATTTCCCTATCTTCTGTGGAAGCATGTGACTAGACAGTTCTTCGCCACGCAGACGTTCGTCAAATAAGTTCAACTATCGTGTTCAGATGCACGACGAGGACACGTCGTCGTTTCTTATGCAAAATTGGTTATTAAGTAAAAATCCGTCTGGGCACGCAAAATTTCGGTGGCATGTAAATGTTGTGCGTGTGCAGTAAATGTCGTCGTAGGCTGACGTTCTGCGTGAACTTGCCCTTGCAAAGATAGCAAGAGAAACAGCGTCGACCGCCACATTCGTACTTCATGTGACTGACCAAGTTCTTTTTCATTTTGTAGATCTTGCCACACTGAGGACAAGTGACACTTCCGTGGCACTGGCTCAAATGTCCCAGTTTGTGCATTCCTGAAATTAAAGCAAACGAGTTTTGTTAGTCGAGGAGCAACTTATTCGATGAAGCATAATATGACGAAACAAATCGGTTAGCGCATAGCTGCGAACAGAAAAATTAATTGGACGAACATCTATGGTTGTACTAGTTGATGTGGAAGTTTTTTTTTTCTATAATTCAGAAGAAAGCAAAGCAAGACTTCTTGAACAACAAATTAGATTTTTTTATCTGACTACATAAAAAAGATGCAAAAACTGAACTTGGTTTAGTCATAAAAGATTTTGTTGAAAAAAAAGTATACTTTGTGAAAATCAAAATCACAGGGATCGATTACACAATGAGAAATATTAGCAAGGAAGGCTCTGGCTGAGTTAACGTTTAACGTTTTTTGTCATATACAGAACTTTATTCATCGAAATACATTTGACTAGTTACTTTCGAGTCGATAAGTAAATGCATTTATTAGTTGTCGCCGTTTACGAACTTACTTTGTTATATTATGACTTATGTTTACAGGAACATATTAAAAGTTTCGTTTTTCTTTTTTCTACTATAACTGATTGATCTTTTATATATCCTGAAATGTTGATCTTAAAATCATCCCTTTGATCACCCAATCAGAAAAGCCAACAGAGAATCCTATGTAGGAATTTGATTTTGGAATCTATCAAAAATAGTAATTGAAACAATAAATTTTTTAATAATTTTTCACAGTAGTTGAGTAGTCATTTTAAATAGGTTTTTTAATGGTCCATGAATGGTTCACACTCAGAATTTCAACTAAATTTTTCTGCAGATCCTTATTTCGAATTTCTACATAGGTCTTAGATGAATTTTACTGTTTGGATGTGCGTTATCGAATATTGTGACTAACTATCCTTAACTTTTCTTTACAATAAGGATTTTTTGATTTGGTAGAATATCGGGCTGCGATTGGAATAATACACTTTAACCTCTGTGTCGGATAAATTTTTTTTTTAAATTAACGTCAGTCCGAATTCCTAATTAAAATAACCATAATTATTTTGATGTAAAAAATGTGCGCGCTACGATTGAACAAAAAATTTAAAAAAACGCAAGAACTAGTACAATTTGTTCATTATAAATAATGAACTTGGTGATAACAGTAAATAGGTGTAGTAATTTTATTATTTTGTTAACACTTTAATGGTCCAACGCCATAACTCGCCACGAAATCCGCGAAATGGGAGTAATGTCAATAAATATATTTTTATAAAAGTGGGGATAAACAGGGGGCCGTTAAAGTGTTAAATGAGGAAAAATTCTTCAGTTAAACTTTTCAGTAAATATTATCAGAGGCGTATATTATGGACATAGTAACCCCTTTATAGTTATTGTAAGACGAGGGGTTTTTTTGACCCCATATGGAACAATAATGTAGAAAATATTGAAATGTCACATATAAAAAGTTACAATAATCTTTAATACACAACAACACCTACTGCACTTTCAATCTGTTCCTATTACAACTTCTTGAATTAGATACTTCAATATTTTTTACGCTTTCATTTCCTATGAGCAATAAAACAGTTAATCCTTATGACCAGTCCAACATAATCCAACAATTCAAAATAATCACAGACATTACACTCGAGGAGCATACACACTATTAATAAAATTATAACATAATATAATCCACTTTTTAAACAAGAATTTTTTAGAATAACATTAAAGACGTTTGATGTAGCCTCACCCTGACAATTGATTTTGAGTGTACTTGAAATTATCATGCGCATACAATAGCATAATTGTCACTCGAGTAAATATTTTATGAAATTTAAATAAAATTATTCTTACACTCAATGAGAAACATTAACACGTATCGAAAATGCTTCCACCGTGTTTCTTAAACTATTTTTATGTACCTTCAAAATATTAGTATAATTCATGGAAATATTTCAGTAAAACAAAAATAAAAAAACTTAATAATTCCACAACACATACACTTGAACTTCAACAGATTCAAGTGTAAATAAAACTGTAACAAAAAAATTTAACAAAAGAGTAGCAACAAAATTGTAACAGTCTCGTTAACAGATAATAAATCTTGTAATATACCCTTGTAAATAAAACCTTGTAATAAACCTTGTAAATAAAATCTTGTGAAATGATTTAAAAGCCAAATCAAACACTTGCTTCAAATAAATCATCAAATTAAAATTAGACCTTTTATATAAAAAATCCTACGAGAAAAGTTATTGGAAGTGATTGAAATTGGAAGTTGATTAAAAGTAATTGATACTTGAATGAAAAGTTATAAGGAGTGATTCATATTGAGCCACTTTATATTTGTATTCAATATGAATCTCTTTTTATCATTGTTTATAACTTTCTATCACTTTGTGTAAAATTATTGTACAACTTCCTTGCTTCGTGGCCACATTGACTTGATTCATCACAATCTAATGACGATTTCTAACATGCCGATCAAGATTGCTCTTTTGGGCAAACCTCTTACGACAAATGGCACAAGTGAAGCGTGGCTCGACACCACATTCATAATGCTGATGGCGCCAGAGCGACGTGAAGAACACGTACGAACGATTGCACTTGGGACAAACGTGCATCTTTTTCGGCTTGATCTTGGTCAGACTGCGCAATTCTTGGTCCCGCTCGCCGACCAGCTGCTTGTTGCACTCATAAAGTTTATGCCGAACGAACGAAGCCTTAAGAGCGAATGTCTTGCCGCATTCGAAACACAGGTAGTTCCTCGGACCCCAGCGCATCCGACTGACATCTGGGGTTGAAGTGTCATGGACCATTGAACGTAATCTGCGATGATACAGTTCCCGTGAGAGCGTTGCCACAGTCCAATTGGAAGCACTGTAAAGGCGCTCTGCAAACAGGAAGACCATTGGTCAGTTTTGATATACGATTTCAACTACTGTTTCCTGCCAGGGTCTACGAAATAAAACAAATGATAGGATCAAAAAATGAACGAATGAACTGACTAAGTACTTGGTCCCTATAGGCAAACAATAATAAACAATATCTAGAAACGCTATAATATTTTAAAAGTATTTCATAGATGTTAAATAATATTTCTCACATATGAAGATATTACTGTACCTGTTTACCCAGTGGCTGAAAATTTATAGTTAAAAAGAAAAAGATGCTTCAAAGGCCACAGTGAAGTTCATGTCAAAAAATTAGATTAAAATGAATATGTTCTGAATGTAAAATAATTGAAATAAGCGTTAAATAGGCCTAAACTTAAATCGAAAAGTTGTCTGCTAGCTGGAAGATACGGACGGTTTACCAACTTGTTAAAATTACGAGACCCAGTTAAATAGGTGAACGCGTTGAGAAAAAAGTGAAACGAACCAACTTTGACATTATATTTAATCAAACAAATTCAAAAATTATATGTACATTGATTCAGTATATACAATTTTGAAACTGTACGCTGATCTTTTATATGGATTCAAAAAAAAATTTCATATAAAATCATATGGTCTTGGTGAACTTACTATATGCGTTGAGAAATGGTCTGAAAATAGTTAAATGTTTGCCAAAGCAGCTCATAATGGTATACAAAATTGTAAGAGTATATTAAGATTATGTGGGATCGATGCAGAGCCGTTTTAATAGAAATGTATAAACCACTATATTTGATATTTGAAACGCATATACGAGCCATATACTGACCATATATGGTCCATATACAAGTCATACACTGACCTTAATGGTCGATATATACCATGTACGGACATGCCAATTGTTCCCGACAAATTGTATGTTTCACTTATACTAGAAAAACAAATCATTAAAAAAAAATTTCAAAAAATCATAATTTTTAATAATCATAGTTTTTTAAAATTTAATTTTTAGTTGAAGATAATCCAGTCGTAATGTCACCTTAATGATAAACAATAACACCTAGATAAACCATTATTTTATATGAAATTTTAATCGAATATTGAGACAAAAATAATCACTGAATCATTAATTGAATTTAAAATCGGTATAGGAATCGAGCATCATAGTGTTGGATATGGCATCAAATTTGGTACTGGCATCATAGCTACGTTGATTGTTGTTAAATTGTGTTGGGTAGTCGACGTTTTGTGGGTGCCTCGCCATAATGTGTTTGAGCAAGCTGCCTCGGTAACGTGATTTGTGCGGACAGAACATACACTTGAACTTGGGATCCACGCCACATTCGAAATCCAGATGACGCTTCAAGTGATACTTATGTTTGTAGGACTTGCCACAATTACGACAGACATTCACGTAAAACTTGTCACCTGAAACAGAAAAATAACGGTTCCAATCAGTAAAAACGAAAACAAATAATACATCTACACGATACATACAGTTATAGCAATATTCGAACAGATGGGGAGTTAAGGTGAAAAGTTGAAAGAATCGAATGTCTATACGAACGCAACTGTAAGAGTTTGCTTTTATTCGTAGATATTTAATAATACTAAGTACATCTCAACGAAACAGGTGCCAAGTTTGGCATAAACTTTGTACTAAAAGTTGATTATGTGATAGAAAATAGAATGAAAATGATGCTGCAATTTTCTAACAACGAATACCTCTCATTATAAATGATAAACCAGAAAACTTACTTTACAACTTTATTATTATCGCATTTTGCTATCTGTAAATTATACTGTGCTGCATGGAAGGGAACGCGATTGTGAAATTGCTACATTTCCTTCCTTGCTGTAAATATATTACATACGTTTAATACATATCTATTAAATTATATATAATACATATGTATTATATAATATAACATATATGTCAATAAAAAGAACATTTTCAATAAACTAATTTTTTTTCGAAAAACACTTTTACATATCAACTACTTTCAGATAATAGCCTACATGGCATTTTATAATGGTTACATTCCGAAAGACACACAATTTTTTTCAAGCATTATTATAGAATTCCATAATTTCCACAATGGGTCAAAACCAAACTTTTAATCAACGTCTGTACGCATATACGTTTTTGGATTCGTAATTCATTCGTTACATTGAGTCATTTTAGTTGATAGGAATAATCGAGCCTTTAGAGTCCCAGAACGTCTTCTGAGAGAGACCCTGTCTGGTTCGTGGACGTGGCACAAAGCTCAGCACCGAGTGCTTGAGCAAATGGTTCTTTAAATGCGACTTGTAGACAGACTTGTAGGAACAGTAGTAGCATTGCATCGTGGGTCGTCTTCCGCATTCGTTGGTCATATGGCGTTTCAAGTTCTTCAGCTCGTAATAACGTCGCTCACAGTTGGTGCAGGCATAACGACCTTGACCCCGTGATCTTCTTTTCGGTCGATCTGTAACAGCAGACAACTCATTAGTTTTTTCATCTTCGTTGCGCAATGCAATCATACGCTACACTCACAATGCAAGATTAGGACTGGTTGAAGCACGTAAAAACAAATCAACAGATTTTCTTGGAAACTTATTATTGCTTGTACAATAAAATCGTGACAAAGATGAACAGTCATAATTCAAACCAATAAATTATCTTCGTATTTGTTTCTCGTTATATCACATAGTATAGTCTTCCACAGAAAGCAAATGTGTTCAAGTTAGTTCCCAACAAAAAAATATTCAGTCACCTATGTAGAAATTCACACATTTAATAATGGGACCAAGATAAGACCACTGTGTTTACAATTTCTAACGCATTTGCTTAGGAATTGAAACACGGGTCATCAAGCGGTTGTATCAAATGACTACATTGGTTGACGTCTAAGACCTTTAATGGGGTAGTTGCGATAATAATTTATCCTCCAGGTGGCGTTTCAGTAGCCTAGCTGCTTTAATATTAATTTATTAAAAAGATAAGTTTTGCTACGACAACGCGTTCCACAAGACAAATTAGTCCAGCAAATGCCTCATTGACTTTTTTATTGAGTGTGACACTTTGAATCTTCGATTGAAGGATCTAGGGGAACGGCATCGTCGGATGTATATGCGCCACGTGTTTCGCGATACTGGCTCGGTATTTGCTGTAATGCGGGCAATACGGGCACTTGTGTTTCGGTGCCTTGCCGCATTCCACGATCACGTGGCGTCGTAGTGATCGTTTAGACTTGTACTCTCGACCACATTGGATGCACTGGAACACTTCTGGATACCCCTTTTGCCAACGCATCGACTGATGCCAATCTGAAAACAATGATCATCAAGTTAGAAAGATATTTAACCAACGCAACGAGAAAGAAGAAGTAAACTTGTACTAAACTTTAGCATTAAATCTGCTGGAACTTTGTTAAGTAAATGCATTGGGAAGCGGACTCGGTGATGTTGATGCTAATGACAAGTTGCCAAAAAAGTATTTACAACATTAGAGTATGCAAGGTTCATAACAAAGTTGAAACGTCCGAGGCAATGCTTTCTGCCTTGTCGATAAATTGCAAATTGAAAATTTCTGTCGCAAAGATTCACTATCCTCGATTCTTTCAACTTTGATGAGGATTGAGATGTGTGTACGTCAATGACTTTATTAATAAGACAAAGAACTGTTTTTCAAGATATTGTAACGATATATTTCTTGACATTATAATAAGTCGTTAGTCCGTTGCAAGCGGAACGAAAACGTTACAATCGTTGTCACTTAATACGACGTGAATTAACATTTGAGGTAGCACACTTTGACGTCAGTGGCGTGGCTTTAAATAAATCATAACACGTGAGATGGTTCGCATCCGGTTAATACTCATCATTTGTACCATCTTACGTTCGGTTCTCTTTTTTGGTTGATCCCATGCTTTCAAGCTTAAAATAAAAACTTTTCGATGTGCTTGACGCAAATGGCACACAGTGCTGTTTTGTACTATGTATAGAAACAACAAAACTGATTCGTAAGGCGATCGCGATTCGCCGACCGCCGCTCGCGAACAGAATGAGAATTGTGTCCAAGCGAGGCACGGATGAACAAAAAATTTATCATCAACAATGATAGCGACCAAACGATCGTTGCTCCAAAAATATGGTTTCCTGTTGTAAAAACGTAATCTTTTTTATCAAAATTGACGTGTAATGTTATAAACACCATCTACAATTTGCTACCAGTCACCGTTCCTTTTTTATGTTACAAAGTTTAATTCGCGCAGAATATTTGTCGCGACTACGTACACGCTATTCTGTATATCGCATTTAACATAAACCAGCAGTAGTCACGTTTCATTGTATTGCTACCCATTGAACCAAATTGATCCAAATTCGACCGACAACCGACCAATTGTTACGTCCAGATTGAGTCCGTCATGTGTTCTATACTGACTTTAATCTGGCTTAAGTTACACAAGGCATTCCAACGTACCCAGATTTGGTCCAGTTTAAGTCTACATGTGTGAAGACACTAGTATTCCAGAACATGGAGCCAGTATCTACCAGTGCAGGGTAGACT